>PVIC010046911.1:0-14031 GCA_004025085.1 Thryonomys swinderianus
GAGTTCGATCCCCGGTTACCACATATAATGCTGGGCGTGGTGGCTCACGCCTGTAATCCCAGCACTCGGGAGGCAGAGACAGGAGGATTGCTGAGTTCGTGGTGGCTTGCCTGGGCACCATAGTGAGCTCAGGGCCAGCCTGAACTACAAAGCAAGACCCTGTCTCCAAAAAGCAAAAAAAAAAAAAAAAAAAAAAAATTTGTATCTGGGATGAACCATCTAGGTATTTTTATTCTAACTGTAACAGCTTTTGTTGAGAGGTGCTCATTAATTGGAACCATTTTCTAGGTTGGATATTATTTGGAAAACATTTGAGTCTGTGTCCTTGGTGGCTACACATTTAAGAGAGTTAAAAGCAAAAGACATTACACCAGTTCAGTTCATTATAGCCAAATCTTGGAAACAACCCAAATGCCCATCAACTCTAGACTGGATAAAGAAGGTGTGTGTGTGTGTGTGTGTGTGTGTGTGTGTGTTTAGTAAAATAGAGTATTACTCTACCATAAAGAATATGTTTGAGTCATTTATACTCAAATGGACATACCTTCAGGACATGCTCATAAGTGAAATAAATAGGTCATAGAGGTGTAAATATCATGTCTTTTCTCTGATATGAGAAACTGAAGATGTAAATGAGTTTTAGAATGCATGATAGATATTGTGAAATAGTAAATATGCAAAGGGAAATGGAGTTTAGGGGTAAGTAATGAGAGCAAAGAAAAAATTTTGATGGCAAAAGAAATAAAGCTTGCGCATAGGGGCAAGGGGTTGTGGGGTGAATAGGGGGAGAGGAAAAATGAAAATTAAGTCATGTCATATACTGGTACAGGTTCTAAATGTTGAGCATAATCATGATGTGTATATACATAATGTACCAATAAAGACTCAAATTAAAGAAAAACAAAACAAGCAAGCCAAAAAACACAAGTTCTTAATACATTAGGACTCCAATGGAAATAGCTTGTGGCTTGTATGTCACCCATAACTGAACTATAGCACTGTTGTGAATGTTCACTCTACGAAGAATCAAAATTTTTAGTCTAGAATTGAACAAGTTTTCCTGGTCTTTTTCCTAGCAATCTAAAGAAAAATATGGAAGAATGAGCCAATTAAAAAAACACTGCTGGTTATAAACAAAGGCAAGGGCTAAATTTAAGAAACGAACAAACCAAGAACATATGGCATAAGTATGTAGGAACACAGTAGCTCTAAGATGTCAGAGAGGTGGGGAAAGAGGACAAAGCTGCTGAATGAAGCAGAATTTCTGTATTTGTCATGTGTACTTCATGTGTGCACATCACAGCCTGTCATGTAATAAGCCCCTAATATATGGATCATTGTCAGGAAACCTTTTAGGATCACCACAAGAACTAAATGGTTAGTTTCAATATTCTTGAAAAACAATTCTCTATCTTCCTAGGACCTGGCTCTCCATTGCATTTAGAATAAACTTGAGCACCTTCATCACCTCCCAGGCCCCTGAAAACTCTGACTTCATGTCTTATCACCCCATCTTCATGCTTCAAATTCTAGTCACACCAGCTACCTTTCAGTTCCTTGGACTTTCTATGTTGGTTCTCATTGCAAGGCTTTAGCATGTCTGGAATGTTTTCTCCTTGGCTACATCTTTTCACATAATGCAAGTCTGAGCTATTTTAATCTCCCCTGAAAGGCTGTTCTAAATTAACCTACTCCCTATGCTTCTCTCAGCTCTGTATTTTCTACTTGCTTCAAAGTTCTTATCATTATTTGAAATTTTCTTGTGACTTTTAGTCTCTCTACTTCCCTCCACAGAACATACGTTCCAGGAGTCTTCCATGTGTCAATCACAGCTATGGCCCCAACACCTAGAACAGTAACTGAAACATAGTAAGGAGTGAATGAGTGAACAAAGAACTACCTAGAAAACATGGAATACTGGGCATGGAGAGACGACCAGAGAAGAAAAGGTGGAAGAACAAATTGTGAGGTCTAGATTGCAAGAGTTGGTTATGGCTCTATTTTTGTTTTGTTTTTTTGAGACAGGGTTTCGCTTTGCAGTTCAGGCTGGCCCTGAGCTCACTATGTAGCCCAGGCAAGCCTCGAACTCAGCAATCCTCCTGCCTTTGTCTCCTGAGTGCTGGGATGACAGGCGTGAGCCACCATGCCTGACACTGTGGTATGTGGTATTGATGGTTGGTGGGTGTGAGTCTCCACGCCCAGCATTGTATGTGGTTACGGGGATCGAACTCAGGACCTTGTGCTTGCGAGGCAGGCGCCAGAACCTCTGAGCTAAATCTCTGGCCCTATGGTTCTATTTTTGTAAGTTTCTTTTACATGGATTCCAGGCAGAAGGAATGGGATGTGATAGCAGAAACTTTTACAGCACTGCACACAACTGTGCTTTACACTCTTCTCATGGCTTTGTTTCCAGCGCATACTGGGGTGGTCGCTGTGCATTTCTCTCATGGAAGGCTGTTTTCTCTGGGGCTGCAGTGCAAGTACAGCTATGTCTTGGTTTCCTGAGGGGAATCATTTAGATGGGAAAGCTACCCATGGCAGCTCTACAGCCTATTTAGGATTTTAGGCTGAGAGACAGGAAAGAAAGTGCACTGTACCCAGCTTATGTGGTAAGGGGGTGAGCTGGTAAGGGAGGCCACAATTTATAAAAAAAAAAAAAAAAAAAAAAAAGAGGAAGCTCTATTAGTGCTGTAACTGTGTTTGCTTGCACAGCCACTAACCTGCACTTCTGAATGGCTACAAAGGACACCACAACTCTCTGGGTATGGTGGGGAAAGGGAGGAAGCGTATTTGTCAATCAAAAAAAACCATCCACTGGAGAGAAAATGACAGAAGAACATCTTTGGTAGAACATGCACTTTTATTTTAACTGGCATATCTATGCAAAGATAAGAACAACAGGGAAGTTTGAGAGAGGGAAGATTTTTAAAGCTTTTCACCCTCCTGATAACTCATATTTCTTGATGCAGGAGGGGTGTATCAGTCTAGGCTCTTGCTGAGGACTAAATGAAACTTCAGTGTTGTGTAAAGCGACCAGTTGCCTGGATCAAAAATTAGGGCCTAGGAATCACGACAAAATGGAGGAGGACCTAGAAGTGGCTCGGGATAAAAGCGCAGAACTAAGCCTGTGTCTGCAGAAGATGTCTACAGGTGGCAGATCCTATCTAAGATCAATGGGAGAAGCCCCCGTTAAGGTGGAAAGGGACACGGAAGGATGGCCTGAGGCACTTGGAAGAGACGAGTCAGGGAAAGAATATGTGCAAGTAGTGGACAACTGTTTTAGAAAGAGCAACTGATTTAGAAATGTAAACCAGCAGTGATTCTGTATCTTAGTCCTACTAGCTTAATATGGCGCTCATGACACTGGTCAAAAGCTTTCTGTAAAGGGACTAAGCATTGTGCAACGAGCTGAGTGAATCTAAGGTCAAAGTGGTCCAGTTCTACAACCTGGCTCTGAATCCATTAACAGGAGCAATTAGGGTACAATGTGAATATCTGCACAGAGTCAGCTCGTAGCTCTGATCTCGTCGGCCTTGCTGAGAGCTATAGAACAGCTCACTACAAACACAGAATATGTATTTCTATCATTGACTCTCCAAGGGCAACAGAACAACAGGTTTCTTCTCTCTTAGCTTACAAATTCACTTAGTATGCATTATAATCAAGACTTTTACAAACCAGACTTTGGCCACATAATAAATAAATGCAGTTCAGAAAAATGTGCAGGGGCTCCTGCACTGGCCAGGGCACTAGTACCTTCAGATATACCACACCCAACACAGCCAAGTGAATTTGTGTGCTTAGGTTTTTAAGTTACACAAGTGCTGGACTGTAGACAGGCTTCCTTTTCTATTGGTCAATAAAGGTTTAAAGTTAATAATAATAAAAAAAAAGTACGGGGGGTGGAAATAAGAACTGTTTCCAATCTGCCTCTGCTGCTGTCGAGCTGTGAACCTGTTTCACATTGCTAGGTTTCAATTTGTTCATCTGTCCAATATGACAGATTAGTCCCTACATCTTCTGTACTGTTCTTGAGTGGATCTCAAGACAGAAGTTCATTAGGAGAGTTTAAAAGCAAATGAAAGACAGGGCATCAAAACAAACTGTAACAACTGCTTGAAGTGCCTCTTTTGCTGTCCACTATTTTAATAAGTTTTATCAACAGATATCTATTTAGAACTTTTCAGAAGAGTAATTTTCAGATGGTTGTCTTGGAATGAGTTCAAGAGTCTCAATTCATTTCCAGTCTCAATGAACAATTTAATGTTGGCTTGGAGGGAGGTGAGGCTAGGCGAAAGCCGAGCTTTGTGTCCTTCAGAAGGAACCAGGAAACGTCAGGCTCTATTCTAGCAGTGTTTGGGCCAGACTAGCTGCTATTCAGGTGTTAGCCCCTTGGTCTAGTTCACATTGGAAACATCACTAGTGTTTTTATCCAAAATACACTGAGTTCTGTATGCTTATTGCAAGAGGTAAAAAATACAAACATCTGTCAAGTATCCTCTATGGGTTTAGCATTTGCTAGAGATTTCATATCCATTCTATCACTTAATATTAAAGCCTACCTTAAAAATAGCTGCTGCTATCCTCACTTTGTAAGCAAAGAAACAGACACCCAGACTAGTTAAACGACTTGTTCAAAGTCTTATCTTTAGGACACTGCAGAGACCTGAAAGACAAGTTTTTGGGTTTTCTGACTTTACACCCATGCCTTTTCTTCTATGTCACACTATCAGAAAAAAAAGAAATACAGTGAGAGTGGGGGGGGGGATATGCTACTGATAAAAAACTCACCCATTCTAAATCCTTCAGAAATATCCAGCTGTCAAAGAGTAAGAACAGTGCATGAATATTCAGTATTCAGTCATACTGAATATAGGCAATCAAACTTTGATGACTCAGAAAGTTCTTCCAGATCCTGCTGATCCCCAAGTTTGCTCACTGATGATACCAACTATAGAGAGATGAGAAAAGAAATGCCAGGCCATAAAAAAGCCAGATCATTTGCTTCCAAAAGGTGAGGACTTCATGACTTTTAAACAGATTTTATTACACCAGGTCAAGAAACAAATGGAGTACACCAACATGGTCCTGCCTCTTGGGGCTTACATTCTAAATATACACTCATTCTTATATCCAGTGGAAGGAAATTCATTCAAAAGGATCTTAGTTTTCTCCAAATTCTATCATTAAAATCCTAAACAGTCACGTTCAATGTGCACAAGATTCCTGGGAGCCACAAGCTCCTCATAAAGCAGAGCTCACAAGTAAGTGGGGAACACAACTGGTACTGAAATGAACCCCCGCTGGGTGGCACAGACTGCACGAGGCAGGGCGGCTGTGTGGTGGGAGTGAGGTCTAGGCCTGCAGCGCACCGCTGGCCCGGCGGGGTAACCAAAGCCCATGCTGACTAACACATATTTCTCAGCTGTCTCAGTGCCTTCACTCCTGGCAACATTAAACCATGGAACAGCTGCAAGCAACCACATCCAAATAAGGAACTCAACGTTCGAATCTCTAGGAAGTGATCCCGTTCCAAAGGGCATGTTTTGGGCACTCTAGAGCAGACTGGGGTGGAAGTTGTACCGGAGGCTGGAGAAGAGGCCGATGTGCTTCACCAGGTTGGGCTCCACCACATAGGCGCGCTCTCCTTTGGCCCTCAAGAGTGAGTACAGTGCCATGTCCTTGCCAAATCCCTTGTGACAATACACCTGGGACAGGTAGGTGAGGGTTCGGCGGGCCGCGGGTGCGGGGAAGAGCATGGCCGGGGTGCAACACTGAGAGGCAGGAACCACACTGTACAAGGAAGGACTCAGGCGGCGCAGTTCTAGGAAGTAGTGCCGGCCCACCAGTTCCACCAGGCCCATACTGTACAGCGAGAAGAAGAGCAGGACAGGCCAGCTAAAGCCCGGGCGGCTGGCAAACCTCATGTATATCCAGGTTAGCACAGGCCCCAGCAACATGCCCACGCCGACCCACTCCAGGATCCGCATCGGCTCCGGGTTGATGTAGTGCTGGAGCCTCTCAGGGTGATAGAGCTTAAGATACAGGGCATCTTGGAGGTGCGGCTCGGAGAAGCGAGCCCGCAGGAGGTGCTCCAAGACTGGGAATATTTGCTCTTCCGGAACAGCATCATCTTCCACCATCAGGACGTAGTCTGGATTGTAGGTTTGCAGTGATGATTCAAGGCAATACACATAGTCTTGTTTTTCTTTCTCAAATGAGTTGGTTGAAGGGTCATCACCATAATCATCCTCAGTTCCCTCGTAGCGGTTGGCCACGGGCACATACTTGGAGAGCAGTTTGGCATCAAAATGGCTCACGCTGCGCTCCACATTGCACAGGAACAGCTGGTGTCCCTCACACTGCGGGCCGCACTGCTGCAGGAGCCGGTGGAACTGGGACACCACCTGGAGGACGTAGTGGAAGCCAGGCTGCCGGTCCACAGTGATGATGGTGATCACCAGCCAGGGGCGGGGCGTGGCCTGCCAGACAATGGGCACCGAACCGTTGGCAGAAGGCAGCTTCTCAAAGTAGTGGAGAGCAGCTTCCCCTTCCTTCAGGCTCTGTTGCAGGAACTCTTGGCTCATTTGGTTCAGGTGCCAATTGCGCAGATAGAAGTAAGAGTGCAGAAGCCGGTGACAGGCCAGGGGAGCGAGCAGGCCAAACGTCACCACCGTGAGGAGGAAGAGCTGGACAGCAGTGCTGCCCCAGGAGAGTCGCCGCAGCCTCCGGAGGAGCATGGCCGTGGGACAGGGTGATGTGTTTTTGAGGTCAACTCTTCGTCACGTCTGGTCCCAAGAACAAACCATCCTGGAACTCAGGTCAGAGTCATTGCAAGTCAAACCTAAAGAAAGAAGAAGTAGAGGATGATAAAGATAGTTTTAAAAAAATTCCAAGGACTGAATCTAGAACAGTTCAAACCAGAAATTCCAGTTCAAGACTCTGTGCTACTTGATACTATATTTTCTCTGGTCACTTCTACAAGTGATCTTTATAATACTCTTATTATTTCTATAGGTAGGGAGATCTTAGTGTATTCACCCAAATCCCCAAGCTGAAAAATGATCAGTTAGGTTTAGACTGTGCCAAAAATCACCAGCCAGGTAAGATCATAGCTTTTATTTGGCACCTACATAGTAATGGGTTCTTAGGACAGTCTCTCTCTCTCTCTCTCTCTCTCTCGCTCTGTCTCTGCCTCTCTGTCTCTCAGACACACACACACACACACACACACACACACACACGGGCTCGGCTCTAGCGTTAAATATACGCATTTAGAGTAAGTTCCACTAAACGCATACAGGAAGTACTTATTGACTATGACACTTAAGAGTTCTCTAAAATGTCAGCTAACGTTACCTTCCATTCACACCTCTTGAAGCTCATGCAGCTATTGTACAATCATTTAGTCCCGTCTGTTCTATTTTATTTTTATAGACCTGTCATAGAGATCAGTGAGACAAAGTATCACCCAAACACGAGCAAACGCTAGGGACATCTGGAGCAGCTCTAGTAGCTTTTCAGGGAGAGGAAAGAAATAAGCAGGGGTGAAGACAGAACAGAGAGTCCCTCACTCTGGTTGAGGAAGGAATCTCATGGGAAGTGAAGACTTGTAGCACAGGCCTGAAGGCACCAGCATATTGGTGTGAATTCCAGCTTTGCTACTCACTGCTAAGAAGTCACCTCTCGTCTCTACATCTTAGGTTCCTCAGCTCTGTAATGGAAGTAAAATACCATAGAGTAATAATACCAATAATACTCATGAAGTTACTGAGTAGTAAGTCTGCTGAGAAGCAAAATAATGTAGAGTATGTATACATATAACTATGTATATGCATACACACTATATACCACATGTGTGTGTGTGTATCCCTATATTCAAACCCTATATTCAAACTGATGTGCTATTTTAAGAGTAAGTAGGTCTAATATTCCAATGGAAAACAGACTAGTATCAAACAACAGAATAAATCTCAGTATAAATCCAGTATGATCAATGCAAAACTAATGCCTGCCTGGCAGTCACAAGGTCCTGAGTTGAATCCCTCATATCAAAACCAAAATGAAACCCAAAACACTTCTCCTTAACTATCCATTTGGGTTGTTTTGTTTTTTAATTCAATGTACCAAGGGCCAGAGATACTAATCATTGGAGATACATACATCTATTTTCATTAATGCCTAAAAATGTGTATTAAAAGGAATATAAGGCAAAGGAAGTCTGATTTAATCCAATATTATATGAAGTCAAGTATCTGATTATTGAGAATTTAAGAGAGGAAAGAGAATGCCATGAAGCTCACACTGGACTAGCCTTACTTGCAAGCGAATCTTCAGCATTATCTTAAAGCAAATGGTGCTTCTGTTCACTGACTTTGTATGATGGGCTTTGCAAGGATGTGTTTATATTACAATAGTCAACATGCACTCAGCCCTGTCTACCTACTCACTTTCCCCAATGTAAAATAAGTACTTTAATTATAACTATATAAAATACCTTGTATAAATCACTTTTTGATCATGACAATAAGCTGAATTGCCACAAAGGAAATGTTGGATTTTATAATAAAACTATGGAATAATAGTAACACCTATTATAAAATATATAACCTATTATAAAATAGTAAAACCTATATTATATGTCTTTAAGCACTAAAGTATAAGACAAGTCTGGCTTCAGCAACAGAAGCAGATTAAACTAGGGAACTTCGGAGGTGAAGGAGACGATTCTACTTTCTGACCCTACATGAGAGACCTGCATAGAGCCCATGCAGGGAAGCAGCAAGGAGGAGTCTGACTCTCAGGGAACGGTGGGCTTGATTTTATAAACTTCTGGGTATTACAGTCTGGTTGCTTCTCCCTCTATCTTCTCTGGCCAATGGAGTTAATAAATCATGGGGCTGTATACCGAGGTGTCTTCAGTTCCACATCACACCTAGTAGAGGCCAAATACGGAAGTAGGCTGAGTTCATGTCCCTGATAGAGTGGCTGGGAATAGGTGCATTCAGGTGGCTTCCTGCTTAAACTATCCTCCCTGTTCTTGCTTTATTAAATATAAAGCCACGAAGGTATGCAAACGTAAATACCCTCTACAGTACTGAAAGTAAACCTCTTCCCT
Source organism: Thryonomys swinderianus (assembly GCA_004025085.1). Taxonomy (NCBI): domain Eukaryota; kingdom Metazoa; phylum Chordata; class Mammalia; order Rodentia; family Thryonomyidae; genus Thryonomys; species Thryonomys swinderianus. The sequence continues at coordinate 9,119 of PVIC010046911.1, forward strand.
ATTAAGAATGACCAGGTTTATACACATCTGGAATAGAGCAGTCCACTTGCCAATATTTACAAAGGAAGGGCTGTGCTGGAGAGAGCTAAATAGAGTCAGTAAGATAAGAGAGGCAGCCAGGAAACGCCTGCCAGGCACCCATAAGTACTGCCACTACTCAGACATGGCAGGCGACACAGAAATGGGAGTGCCCAGAATTGATATGAAATGACCTTTAATCTCAGGCACTTTACTGGGGACAATAAAATCATTAACGTCTTACACAAAGTTCTTCACTTAAAAAAATATGGCAACAAGACTGCTGTTTCTCTGATGATCATGGAAGGGGAGAGATCTAGTTCAGAGGACCCACTGTCCTCGCTTGCAGCGATCATTGCTTGCTGGGGTGATCAACAGCACCCAAATCACCACAATTTACAATCAAAACATTCATTTCTCACATACAGATCTGTGTCGCAACTGGATTCCAACCCAGAATGTTGGTGAAAAGCGAATCACTTGATGTGCCTCTCCTGCTAGATCAAAATGCAGATAAATAGCCACCTGAGGTGAGCGCTCATGTTGGACAGAAACCGCACATGACCCAATTAAAACGTGCAAGTATCTTTACACACTAGCTTAAGAATACCACAAACCAAGTTCATGTACTACCCACCAGTCACAGCAATAGGGCAAGGAAATTCACTCCTTCCACACTTGATGGGAAGAGGGAGTGAAGATTCAATACAAGAGTCGATACAAAAAAGCAGTGGGCCAGTTTCTAGATCCTCAGGAGAAAAGAAAGGATGTAGTAATCTGCTTCTAGAATGTTCTTTTGGCATAAAGATGCACACAGCCAAACACTGTATGTACACTATCAGAGTTGGGACAAGGATCAGTAATGAGTCTCATTAGCTGATAAGAACTAAGGCTTTTTGGTTTTGATTCTTACAGATATGTGACAATCCAGTACATATGACTCAGGTACATATGGTACATGTGGGGAAGCAATAAATACCTTTTATTCCAAATATGCCAAAGAAGAAATCAAGAACTATGTCACAAGATACCTCTATTCCCTTACATTAAGTTTTAAATAAACAGACTTAAATCCTAAAGTACTTTGTAATTACTGTTTTCTTTTTAACTTTATAAATGGGTCACAAAAACAAAAGAGTAACATCCATTTAGAACAGAAATGTCAATTATCTGCTCAGACTAATGAATAAAGGTAAAACAAAATGGAAAAAAAAACCCTGTGTTAATTCCTAGATCTATACTGTTTTTCTTTCCTTCCTCTCTCCCATTCTTTTCCTCTTTTTCAAGAACGAAAGTTTCATTGTTGCTTGTGTTTCACGCTTGTTCACCTAGGTCAACTGTGTATCTGTACTATGGTGTCTATGCTCCAGACCCTAAGCAGGTGTAACTGCTCTTTTCTTGCTCCTTGCAGGATTTGTGGCAGATAAGAGGAGATGAGTCGGTGACTGGGGAGATGCATATCACCTCAGGAAGAGGCAGAAAGTAGCTATATCAAAACACTATGATCCGGCACACCCACCTTGCTCTACAGGAGCCCAGGACACAGCCTTCATTCAGTGACCAGCTGACAACTCTGGCATGATTCCAGGCGCACTGACTATGTGGGCATTCAAGAGCACATTCTTGTTTGCCCTTTAAATAATTTTCTCAAAAGATTTAAACAAGTGCAGCTCAGGTGGTGTGGTGTCCATCACCCCCAATAATTTATTTCACTTTACTGGTCTAGTTTTGAGACTACTGACTCAGAAGAAGAGATCTAAAGACAGGATTTTTCTTCCCGTCCCCATTTACACAAGCTTTGTTTCCATTTTTCCTGCCATTCTTTTCTTTTTTCTTTTTCCCTTCTCATGTTCTCTTCCTTTTTTCTTTTCATTTGAATATATTCTTCCTACTCAGTATATCGCCTCCATTCTAGTCTTTAGTTTTCCTTTTCTTTTCTCGTACAAGGGAACAATGTGATATTTAAACTTTACAGTATCAACCTTAAGGAACAATTTTTACTTAGTTCTGTAAGCGCACCTTGATTTCCTGAAACGGACTCTGCCTGTTGCTACATTAGGGTATTAAGCCAGAGAAGCCAGTAGAGGTCAAAGACACAGAAACAAATATGAATAAATGCAGTGACATTCACCATACACCGTTGCACAGGTTCTGAAAAGGTAAAGGTGGCACCAGGGTATGGAAGGCAGAACCCCAGGTGAGGTGCCAGGAGATAAATACATTCCCAAGCCCACTGTCCTTCATGAATGATATTGCTCTTCTCCTAGGCAGCTGGGTCCAATGTTGGGCAAGTGCTGACTGTATCTTCTATTGGTAACCACCAATTATCACGTCCCTACTACATAACCCAGGGTTGTGCTAGATCCTTGAATCCACTTCTTTTGACCAAAACACCAACTCTATTTTTAAAGCAGTAATGGAATTAATTCAATTTATATTGGAAAAAAAGTAGGCAATAGCAAATCAAAAGCAGACAATTCAAACAAAGGACAAATTTCAAATCCTGTCTGTTATTCATGATGTCTTTTGCCTTCTATGGCTTTCTTCATGGCCCTTTGTGCCTCAGGAAGTTTTAAATCTATTTAGTGGATTCAGCTGAATTTGTCTTTGATATCCTTCATGGACTCAACTCAGCACGGTATACCAGGCACAGAGAAGATTCAATGACTGCTAACAAAGAAAAGGCCATGTGAAGTATTTTAATCTCTTTTGATTTCAATTCTTCAAGTATAAAAATGGGAATATCAAAACTAATGAAAAAATAGGAGAAAAGAAGGAAAAATAGAAACAAAGGGAGGAGTTGAGGAATTGAAGGGAGGGCAGTGGAATGGGGAAAAGATTAAGAATCAAGCTATGTCACATACAGGTACAAGATCCCAATGATGAATAGTATCATAATGTATATCTAAAATATATCAATAAACTGGATAAAAAGAGACTCTGATCAAGAGAAATGTGAAGAGATCAACTTATTTCTAGACATTTGCTGAGCACTTGCATTCTAATCACTGTGCTACCTCACTGAGCCTTAAGAAAAGCCCATGAGAAGTTATTAATGCCATTTTATAGCTGAAAGGCTTAGGAACCACTAATTTATACTGAAAGGTAAAAAATCCTTTAGGCAGAGTGTCAGAACTTGAACCCAAGGAGACCAGTTCCAGAGCCCATGCTCTTGATCAGTCTGGACTATAGTCTCTGCAAAGATTGTAAGTCCAGGAAAATCATCTGAAAGGCCATTAGACATAGTAAAAACAGGCTGGAGATGTAGCTCGGCAGCACAGCACCTGGCCCTGACAAGCACGAGGCCCTGAGTTCGATTCCTGGTACATTCCCTCCAAAAAGTACTAAAAATTATTGAGATGTGGTAGGCAACAGAATTAAAATATAAAAACATGGCTCTGATTACCTCTAATTATATTCATACACATAATATGTGTTTATATTATCCATAAATTGCTTTCACCTAATCAATCAAAAATTAATAGAACAGGGCCAGAGGGTTAGCTCAGTGGTTCCGGCGCCTGCCTCGCAAGCGCAAGGTCCTGAGTTCGATCTCCGGTAACCACATATAATGCTGGGCGTGGAGGCTCATGCCCACCAACAATCAACACCGCATACCGCAATGCTGGGCATGGTGGCTCACGCCTGTAATCCCAGCACTCGGGAGGCAGAGACAGGAGGATTGCTGAGTTTGCGGCGGCTTGCCTGGGCTCCATAGTGAGCTCATGGCCAGCCTGAACTACAAAGCGAGACCCTGTCTCAAAAAAAAAAAAATTAATAGAATAAAAGATTTCAATCAAAGGAGAAAAACAATTACTCAACTAAAATACCTAGGAATAAATTTAAGAAATATGCAGAATAGACTTATATACTATGAAATTCTATTAATGAATATTTTAAAAACTCATTTGTAGGAAAATGGAGCATATTGTTAAGTGAAGTAAATCAGATGCCCAAGTTTAAATATCATATCATTTCTCTTACATGAAAAATGCAAACACACATAAAGACTAAAAGAAAAGATGATAAAAAAAAATAAGGAGACAGATCTTGTGCAACAGGGAAGGGGACCAAGTGATGGAGGGAGGCACAAGAGGGGTGGGAACAAAGAGGAATTAAGATGTGTTCTGTACATGTCACCTCCCTGACAGGAATGTCATCATTTTTAGTCCACTAATATAGACAGTAGATGTCTTAAAAATTGGAAAAAAAGAACATTTTATTATTTGAAAGACTCAGAAACAGAAATAACTTGTTTTCTCTAAAATTAACCTCTATATTTACCATACTCTGATTTCAATTTACTTCAAGAAGGAATGGTACAGTTACAAATGAACACCATTCTATAAACTGCATGATCTTTGGAGGTAATAGGTAATATTGGGGTGGTACTTACACACATTTTTGGGAGACAGGATCTCATTATGTAGTTCAGGATGGCCTTGAACTTGAAGCAGTTCTCCTACCTCACCCCACCTAAGTGCTGGCATAAGAGGTGTGCACCATTGTGGGAAGCAGACCCTGCTAGAGGAGACTCTTTTCAGGCCTGGAGATCTGCACTGGGTGCTGCACCAACTAGCAGTTGCGAGATCTGCACTATACCAAACAGTGCTGCCCAGCTCCCAAGATGATCTGCGACCTTTGGATCGCTGCATTGGGATGCCTGATGAAAGAAGTCTTATGATAACCTCTGGCTCAGAGTTGCCTTCCCTTGCTTCTTCTCTTAGGAGCTTGCTGTTCTTCCTCTAATACAATCTCTGCTTGACTTACTGACTGCATCAAAGTTTAGTGCTTAAATAAAATGACAAAGGGAACTAGCTTCTCAATAGGAAATAGGGAAGTATTCTAAGAGACAAAGACTTGTGCCTTGAGAGCCTGGGCCAGTCTTTAGCATA
>PVIC010046912.1:0-14053 GCA_004025085.1 Thryonomys swinderianus
ATATTAAATCTTGAGAAGAGCACAATCCCTTTGTGAACTAAATCTTTCTGTATAATAATCCATAAAACACTGATGTAGCCTAAACTGGTTCTCATTAAATGTCTTCTAAACACTGTAACTTCATTAAGAGGAGTTAAATCAATACAGAATTTTGAGCATCTACAACATGTCAGATATCTTAATAGGCATTTCCTTTAAATATCATTCTTCAAAAGAGGTATCACTTCTTAAGAAACTGAGATTCTAGAAGTATATGGCTGACCCCTTACATTAACATGTCAGACTTCAAACAGAAATAAGACTTCTCTCAGAATGTGGTCTGAGCAGAAAAGCCTATATATGTTTAAGCATGTTTAAGAAGCTGAGTTGGTGCACTGTTTCACTGGTGTGAGAAACCCAAGATGGAAATAAGGATTGAAATGTATAATGAATGCTGAGAAATGGGAAGGAAGTGTTCAAATGTGAAGAGGAACAAGGGGGGAGGAAGGAAGAAAGGAAGGGATAAGACAAAAGTGAAAATAGGAAAAAATTGAAACAAAGCTTTTGTACATAGGGAGGAAAAGAGGCCTAAGAGGGTAATGGGATAAAATAAAATTTATTAAAGGAAAAAAAAGAAGCCAGGTTGGTGGTACTTTTCTGTAAATCCCAGCACTCAGAAAGCTGTGACAAAAGGACTGTTCAGAATTAAAGGCCAATCTAAAGTATAGAGAGGACCAGAGATATATAGTGGTTCAGGTGCCTGCCTAGCAAGTGCAAGGTCCCTGGTTCAGTCCCCAGTAACTGCATACAACAATACCAAGCACGTTCACTCATGCCCACCAGCAATCAGTACCACATACCACAGTGCTGGGCATAGTGGCTCATACCTGTAATCCAGGAATTTGGGAGGCAGAGGCAGGAGGATTGCTGAGTTTGAGACTTGCATGGGCTACATAGTGAGCTCAGGGCCAGCCAGAACAACAAAGCAAGACCCTGTCTGAAAAAAAAAGAAAAAAACAAAAAAAACACCCCCTAGTGCCAAGGATTTAGCTCACTGGCCTACCTTGCAAGCAGAAGCCTGAGTTTGATCCCTAGCACCACCAAAAAAAAATAAAAATAAAAAAATAAAAGCATGTTTAAGTACTTGAGGATCAGTCACATTAATACATAAGAGTATGCCTCTGAAATCACACTGCCCCAACACCTGTTTCCCTCCCTTCCCTCATCTCTAAAAAGGGAATAAACAATAGTATAAATTGCACAGGGTAGTTATTAATATTAAAGAATATAAATTAAGAGGGAGAGGTTATAATGGGTTATATATATGTACCAAGATGAACTCCTCATGATGACAAAATAAAAAGATCTGGGAATGTAGCTCAGTGGTAGAGGGTTATAATGAGTACTGTAAAAATATAATTAATTCTCCTGAACAACATTATTAACTACCAGTTTGATGTTCAAGCTATTTCATTAACCCAGACAGATATACAGTTTACTGTCAATATGTGAGTTCAATCCAAAAAAAATAGAGAGTACAAAATATTTTGATAGGTCAAGTATTAAAGTGATAAAAAATTTAAAAGGTACAATTACTTTCCTTAGACAGCTTACATTCTAATAGGTATAATAAAACTCGCGGGCTGGAGATTTAGCTCAGTGGTTCTGGCGCCTGCCTCACAAGCGCAAGGTCCTGAGTTCAATCCCAGTAACCACATACAATGCTGGGCATAGTGACTCACGCCCACCAGCAATCAATACCACATACCACCGTGCCGGGTGTGGTGGCTCACGCCTGTAATCCCAGCACTCGGGAGGCAGAGACAGGAGGATTGCTGAGTTCAAAGTTTGCCTGGGCTACATAGTGAGCTCAGGGCCAGCCTGAACTACAATGCAAAATCTGTCTCAAAAAGAAAAAAAAAAAACTGTCATATAACCACAATACCATTTAAATTTAGCAAGTAATATTCAGACTCACAAAGCCTACCATACAAGAGAAAAAGAATATTTCAGACAGATGATAGATTTCAAAAACTTTTATAAGACAAAGATAGATTTTTAAGGCAATACAGGGTAGAGTTTCCACAAAAATGAGAAAGGATTTCCTTATAAGAAAAAACAATATGGGGTTGGCGATTTAGCTCAGTGGTTCCGGCGCCTGCCTCACAAGCGCGAGGTCCTGAGTTCAATCCCAGTAACCACATACAATGCTGGGCGTGGTGACTCACACCCACCAGCAATCAATACCACAAACCATAGTGCCGGGTGTGGTGGCTCACGCCTGTAATCCCAGCACTCGGGAGGCAGAGACAGGAGGATTGCTGAGTTCAAGGCTTGCATGGGCTACATAGTGAGCTCAGGGCCAGCCTGAACTACGAAGCGAGACCCTGCCTCAAAAAAAAAACAATATAGGGGCTGGAGATTCAGCTTAGTGGTTCTGGCATCTGCCTCACAAGCACAAGGTCCCAAGTTCGATTCCTGATGTCACATATCACAATGCCAGACATTGTGGCTCATGCCTGTAATCCTAGCACTCGGGAGGCAGAGGCAGGTGGATTGCTGCGAGCTCAAAGCTAGCCTGGGCTACATAGTGAGCTCAGAGCCAGCCTGAACTCAAAGCAAGACCTTGTCAAAAGAGAGAAGGAAGGAAGGAAGGGAGGGAGGGAGGGAGGGAGGCAGGCAGGCAGGCAGGCAGGCAGGCAGGCAGGCAGGCAGGCAGGTGGGAATGAAGAGCTGGGATTACAGGCATATTCCACTATGCCCTGCTAAGAGTTAAATTTTAAAAGGCTTTGAATGACGGTATGAATTGGGGACAGAGCACTTACCTAACATAAGACCCTAAATTCTATCCCCAACACAACCACAACTAAGCAAAACAAAACAACAAAAAACTATTGTGGAGCCAATAGATAGTCACAGAGTGTCTCTGAGAGAATGACCAAAGGATGGCATTAAGACCTTTGGATTTCAGAAATATTAACACAGGGCAGGGAATGAGCACTTGTCTAGCATGCTCAAAGCCCGGGGTTTCATTCTCAGCAAGAAAGGGGGAGAAGGGGGACAATTATGGCAAAGAATGACTTCAAGAGGGACAGTCTTGAAAGCATCAAGTCCAATTTGGAAGCGATCAGCATAAACGAAGATGTACACAGTAGTGGTGGGAACAAAACGGGGAACAACTGGGGTGGGGGGAGGCCTGCTGTGAGTTTGTGGCCACGTGAGCTACACAGTGAGTTCAAAACCACCCTTAAAGTACATGGTGAAAAAGGGAAAGAGAAGAAAAAAAGACAGGCAGAAGACAGACGAAAGAGAGAAAGAAGAAAGAAAAAGAAAAGAAAGAAAGAAAAAGAAAGGAAGGAAGGAAGGAAGGAAGAAAAAGAAAGGAAGGAAGGAAGGAGGGAAGGAAGGAAGAAAGGAAGAAGAGAAAGAAAGAAAATTTAGAGGTTAACTCCTTTTAAAGGAAACTACCTAAGTTTACCAATGAAAGTTAGCCAAGTGAGAAATACCAAATTTCATCTTTAACTACTAAATGTTGAACTACTGAATGTTGATTAAAAACTTAACTCTAGTTCCATCTTAACATACTGCATTTAATAGAATGTAGTAAGACTCGGGCTTCTACTCACTAGGTGGTTTAGGAAAGGAAGGCCCATTATTACATCTGACATTCTTTAATTCATTTGAACTAACCTTCCTGAACTAAGAGGTGCTTTCTATGATTTAAGTAAGTGGTACTAAGAGGCGTTTTCCATGATTTAAGTAAAATGTTAGTTGAAATTCTCTCCCTCTCTCCCTCCCTCCCTCTCCCTCTCTCCCTCGTACACACGCTCGGACAACGCTCGCCCTCCGACTCGTCTTACCAAGGGCAGCCCTTCCATTTCTTGACATTCCTCCGGCCTCACTGGCGCCAGTTTCCCTCCGGGCGCGTCCGTCCCCAGCCCGGAGTCGCACGCGGAGCGGGAGCCCGGCGAGCGGTCCCCGGGGGGCGCCCTGCTCGCCAGCCCGGCCCCAGCCCTGGCCCCGCGCTCTGCTCCCGGCCGGCTCGGCTCCCAGGCGCGCGCGGCGGTTTTCCCTCCAACACACCCCTCTCCTCGGGACCTTTTCCTCCTCCACCCAGCACATTCCAGACGTCAACGGTCGGAGTTACAACGTGTCACTTCACCTGCTCCTGCCCGACTCGCAGGTCAGGTCCATGGCGCGGCGCTGCACCCCGCCGGCTTCACCTCAGGCCCCGCCAACGCCGCCGCCGCCTCCTCCGGCCCCGGGAGTCGCCCGCCCGCCCCGCAGCCGACGCCTCCCGCCGGCCCTTCCCCGGAGCGCCCGAACTCACCTCCCGCTCGACCCTGCTGGCTGCCCGTCCCGGGGGCCGCGGCTCAGCCCCGCCGGGCGCCCCAGGCTCCCGAGCCCGCCGCGCCCGCTGAGTCGCAGCAGTGCCGGCTACCGCCGCCGTCGCTGGCGCCACCTCGATGCAGCCCCGGCGTTTCCGGGTTCCCGCGGTCCTGTCCCCCAAATGGTCCGGCTTCCGCCGCGGCCCAGGCAAACGCAGTTCCCGGCTCGGCTCCGGCGGCCCCAGGGCTGCGACTCTCAGTTCCGTCCCCAAAGCGGCCGAGCCCGGCTCCTCCGCCCGCGACCTCCGCCGGCCGCGCGCTGCCCCCCGGGGAGGCCTCTCTTTCGCCCCTTCTGAGGGAAAGCGGCCGAAGGGGCGCTGCTGCCGGCCTCCGCGGGACTGTCGGGCTGCAGCGAGCTCCCCGGTGACAAAGCTGCGACACCAAGAGCAAAGTCCTTCGGGGCAAAGGACCCTGACTAGGTGTGGGAGGCGGATCCTGACACCCGACGAGCCTGCTCTAAAAGTACTGTCAGCACCCCGAAGACAAGCCAGATTGGATCCGGCGCAGTCTAGTCTGGGATCGGGAAGGAAACGACCCTCGCCTCGAGCCCCAGACCTGGAAGCTGAGGAGAACCCAGCGCGCTGCCGAGAGTGGTCCTCGTTAGTTCGAACTTTTAACCAGCCAAGAGGAGCAGGAGGAGGAGGAAGGCCTTAGCCGGAGACCTCAGGGTTACGAGGGCCTCAGCCTTCCTGGCTGCGTGGATCCCACACACGTTATCCCTCCACCCCGTTACTAGAGATCGTACCCAGGGCCTCGCCAGGAGCAGCGCTCTGCCACTAAGCTAGATCCAAACCTTTTTTTGAATTTTAAATTTCCAGAGCTGTCTCAGCGAGTAATTGGGATTACCGCTGAGGTTCGCTCGCCCCGCACACATTTCTTTTTAAAGGTCTTTCTCTCTGGAGTTTTGTGGGTCTCTTAGGAGGGAGTTTTTTTTTGTTGTTGTTTTTAGACGGACTCAGGCTGCCCTTGAACTCCCAATCTAGTCCAGGCTGTCCTGGAACTTGCACAGCCTCTGGCCTCCCACCACAACCACCCTCCTGGGATTACAGCTGTGGACCACCACTCCTGGCCCCTCTGCCTTTCCTGAAATCCTCCAGCCACTGTATCCTAGTCAGGAGGTGGCCAGCCTGAAATGAACCGTCTAGGTCCAGTGTGGTAATCAATGGGTAGAGCAGGATTATGCCCTTCTCTTCAACTCACTGCTACTATAAAGTTTATGCCTCTTTGAAGTGCAAATGATTGAAATGATGCCAAGGAGAGGTATACTTAGAAAACAGAATACTGGGTGTGGTGGCATGTGAGATTGAGGCAGACAGATCACAGATTCCAGTATAGCCTGGGCAATTTAGCATCATAGTGAGACCCAGTCTCAAAATTTAAAAATATGAAAAGAGCTGGGGATGTAGCTCATTGCAATCAGCTCAATCTCCAGAGAAGAACGGAGGGAAGAGGAAAGGAGGGAGTGAGGGACAGAAACAAATAACTGTGTTAGCATAGTGACTTTATAAATTTTTCTATAATGTGATCTTGGTAAATATTCTTGAAAGGTGGAATGTATGTTGGATCTTAATAATTTTCACCTTTTTTGGTATAGCAAGGGATTGAAATTGAAACCTAGTGCATAATGGACAAGCACTCTACCAGCTAGCTAAATTCTCAAACTTCAACGAATTTTTTAAAAACTAAAATGTGCCTGGTAAATGTGGTTGGTATTATTCTGTTTATGTGTGTATAAATATGCAGATGTTCGCTCAGAAAACAATTGGTGCTCAGTAAATATGTACGATTGTAAAAAGATTAGAAGTACTTTAAAAAGTACTTTTAAAATACATTGACAAGAAAAATACAACAAATTATTTAAAGAACATGGTGAAATTGAAATTAACTAAAAGTATCTCTATTTTTTTCCCGAAAGAGAAATCTTTGATGCTTTAGAGAATTAGACTTCAGGTATGTAGGCATCACTTTATCATATATTATTTCTACATTATTGTAGTTCCTAAAGCTATGGAATTGAAATTACAGTGCAAGAGCAGGAAAGACCAGTTAGTTGTTTCAAAGTACCCAGCTAATGAGATCTGGCTTGTTCTGGTTAGTGAAAGGAAGCTTTTAAGTAAAGCTGGAAAACATTGCCTGAAACTAGCTACTTGTCCATCAAGTGGCCTTGAACGAGGCCACTTTCATATCAATACATAACAGTCCATTATGTAAACCTTTAGTTTTGAGATGGATTCAAGAATTTGAAATGGACTTTCTTTTTCTTATTTCCTCCTTGGCCAGGAGAACTGCTCCAGGGGCTTCTGTTTGGCTTTTTTTTTTTTTTAATCATACTTCTCTGAGTTAGGAAGCCAAGGATGAGTTCATGAAATTGGTTTCCACAGTGGTTTGCATGCCCACAAGGAATGTAAAAAGATTTCTTTTTCTCCACATCCTCCCAAGCTCGTTAGTTTTTGTGTACTTAATGATGGCCATTCTGATTGGAGTGAGGTGGAATCTCAGGGTTTTAATTTGTGTTTCCGTTAATGGCTAACATGGACATTTTTTCCCTCTACTTATTGGCTATTTGTAGCTTTTTATTTTCTTTGCAGTACTGGAGTTTGAACCCAGGGCCTTTGCACTGAACTACGTCCCCAGCACTTTTTTTTTTTTTTTTGAGACTCGCTTTTTTTTGGGTCTTGCTTTGTAGTTCAGGCTGGCCCTGAGCTCACTATGTAGCCCAGGCAAGCCGCCGCGAATTTAGCAATCCTCCTGTCTCTGCCTCCCGAGTGCTAGGAACACTTTTTATTTTTTTATCTTGAGACAGTGTCTCATTAAGTCACTAAATTGACTTGACTGGGCTAGAACTTGCAATCCTCTTGGCTCAGCCTCCCAGAATGCTGGAATTATATATAGGCATATGCCACCATAACCAGTATGTAGCTTATTTTTAATGTACATTTTTGTCTCTTTTTTATGATACATTGAGACAATATATATGGATCTTTTTTTTTTTTTTTTTTTGAGACAGGGTCTCACTTTGTAGTTCAGGTTGGCCCTCAGCTCACTATGTAGCCCAGGCAAGCCTCGAACACAGCAATCCTCCTGTCTCTGCCCCCTGAGTGCTGGGATTATAGGTATAAACCACTACGCCCTGCACTGTGATTTGTGGTACTGATTGCTGGTGGGCGTGAGTCACCATGCCCAGCATTGTATGTGGTTACCGAGGATCCAACTCAGGACCTTGTGTTTGCGAGGCAGGCGCCGGAACCACTGAGGTAAATCTCCAACCCTATACATGGATCTTTTAAGGAATATGCTCATATCTGGTATGTATCACTATAAAAAGTTGTAAGTTGTATACTCATAAAGTAAGCTGAAACAGAAACACAAGTAGGTTGAATTACTGGAAAAGTGCTTGCAGGAGACAGAAGAATTGAAGTGAGAAGCTCAAAGGAAAATAACAGGGAAAACACCTTTGCATTACTTTCCAATGAGCAAGATGGTGACTATCTATTGTCCAGAGTTGGAACTAAAAGCAGCAAGATTAGAAGAGACAGTTGAGAAAGAGACCAAAAAGTACAAAGATGAAGCTGATGACCAGAAAAAGAAGAAGATGCTGAAAAGGTTGAGAAAGATTAAAATGATGTCGAACAAGAACTTGGGAACATAGATGACATGGGGATTGAGTCACCCAAACCAAATGCCATAGTGAGGACGGTCTGTTGCCCTGGCAGAGGATGAAGATGACTGCCCATGTCCTGGGGGTAGTGATTAGAGATACAGAAGGTCCTGCCCATAGTTCATGGTGAACAGCCAAACAGAGACTCCAGAGTCCCAGTTTCCAGAGTTTCCACCTCATCATTCTGTGAGCCTTAGAACCCATGACCTGCAGCTTGTTACTTCCTTAGGAATCACCACTTAGGAAGCAGGAGAAAGACAGTCCATGTGCTGGCAGAAGCAGAATGGTTTCAGCCTCTGGCACTGGAGGTTTGCCAAAAACGAATACCCAGGTAGCAGACTTGGGATCCAGGAGATGCAAATAAATGTTGCTGAGCACACAAACACTTCACGGAGGACATCCAGGCAGTGAGTACAGATCCAGGAAGGTGTTGAGAGCAGGCTGCAACTCGCTTGCAGACACTTGCAGTAGAGCAGACATGTCTTTTGAGCTGTCCTCGGGAGAGGATCTGTTTGAAGACTATTCCGGGGCTGAAGACTGCATAGCCCATATCATAGAGCTGCTAGGCAGTGTCCCCAGACTCTCTATCTGGAAAAATTCTGGGGAACTCTTCAATCATAGAGGAGACCTGTGTGTAGCACAGGACCAAGTTGATCCTGGAGCCTCTCTGATGTACTTGTGTAGCATATGACCAGCCTCGTGAAAATGCAGTTGACAGATTACCTCACCTGATACCAGAAATGGTTCCAGAAAACAAGCCTCACCCGGCCAATGCCTGAGGCTTCCTTGGTTAAATTCTTTGCAATTTCTACAAACACACCATTCTGTGGTAGCAAATGTTTTCTAGGATATTAGGCCTAAAAGGTGACTCTCGTTCTTTTTCTTTCTTTTTTTTGAGACAGGATCTCACTTTGTAGTTCATGATGGCCCTGAGCTCACTATGTAGCCCAGGGAAGCCTTGAACTCACAGCAACTCTGCCTCCTGAGGGCTGGGATTACAGGTGTGAGCCACCATGCCTGGCATGACTCATTCTTTAATAAGATTAGAAATGAATGAGCAGGCTTCATCCTCAGACCTGTGCTTTGCTTTGCGGTACTGTGGTTTGACATTTTGTTTTATCTTCTGTGATTCTGGGAAGAACAATCTTGTCTTCAACTATGTCGTTTACAGGCCATTTTCTTCTGGAAATAATATATCTGTAAGCATTATTTCTTGGTGGCATTCAAATGATTTTTAAAAATTAAAAATAGGGGCCAGAGATTTAGCTCAGTGGTTTTGGCACCTACCTGGCAAATGCTAGGTCCTGAGTACATCCCTGGTAACCACATACAACAATGCTGGGCCTGGTGACTCATGACCACCAGCAATCAATACCACATACTACATTGCTGGGCATGGCTCACGCCTGTAATCCCAGCACTTGGGAGGCAGAGACAGGAGGATTGCTGAGTTCGAGGCTTGCCTGGGCTACACAGTGAGCTCAGGACCAGCCTGAAGTACAAAGTGAGACCCTGTATCAAAAAAAAAAATACTTTCCCTTTTTGTTTTGGCACATCCTGTGTTTATGGTGAAATATTTTAGCTGAGTACCATATAATTTACAGTCTTTTTTTGTGTATGTATGGTATTGGGGATTGAACTTGGTCCGTTGTGCTTACAAGGTAGGTATATGATACCATTTGTGCTAAATCCCTAGCATAATTTACAATCTTTTCTTTTTCTTTTTTGAGACAGGATCTCACTTTGTAGTTCAGGCTGGCCCTGAGCTCACTATGTAGCCCAGGCAAGCCTCGAACTCAGCAATCTTCCTGCCTCTGCCTCCCGAGTGCTGGGATTACAGGTGTGAGCCACCATGCCTGGCACTATGGCATATGGTATTGATTGCTGGTGGGTGTGAGTCACTATGCCCAGTACTGTATGTGGTTACCAGATCAAACTGAGGGCCTTGCGCTTGCGAGGCAGGAGCCAGAACGCCAGAACCACTGAGCTAAATCTCTGAGCCCATGGAGTAGATTTTCATAGCATTAAGGAGTTGTATAGTTTTCATTCCATGGAAATCCATTTAATTGTATTTATTTATTTATGAGATAGAGTCTTGCTATGTAGTTCAGACCCTGAACTTAATGTAGCCCAGGCAGCTTCCAGTTCTCAGTGATCCTCCTGCCTCAGCCTCCCAAGTGCTGGGATTACAGGCACACTGAACTTTATTTTATATTTTTAATTGATTTTATTGGAACATTTTATATATACATTATGATCAGACCCAATGTTCAGAATTTGTACCTGTACTTGACACATTCTCATTTTTTCCCATTCCCCTGTCCTCCCTACAACTCTCAACCCCCTATATACATAAGCTTTGTTACAATTTTGTTTTTAATCTTCAAACTTTTTCTTTCCCTTCTTTACTTTCACCTGTCCCCCTTCCCCTTTTCCCTTTGAACATCTTCTTCCCATTTTACAATACCTATCATACATTTTGGAACTCATTTATAACTTCAGTTTCTTATACTAGAGAACAATACAGTATTTACCCATCTGTGTTCTACTTATTTTACTTATGAGTATGTCCTACACTGAATTTTAAATGAAGTGGTTCTGAGAAGATATCATTCCCAGTGGCATTTTATTTATTTGATAAGAAAACAACTTTATGTAGGTGATATTGATATTATCATGCATAAAAATAAGCAAACATGTATGTGATATAATATACAGTAGTGCTAGAACATAACATTTGCTAATCTCCAAGCTGTGCAAAAACAACTCAAGTTTTGAAAAACACATGCTCACAATGTTTTGAAAATATATATCTTAATATAAACTATAGTATTAAGTTGGAAAACATCTTTTATTACACAGAGAATGGAGCATGTGCAACAAAAATATAAAACAAATGTAATATCAAAAATCCCAACAATTGACAAAACCAATTTAAAGAAAATTTTTAGTGCTCTATACCTCCCAATTTTAAAGATAAACCAATAACTACTTAGACATTAACCATATGTGAAAATATATTTCTATACACTATATTTAATTAAAAGACATGACAGATTAAGCACAAACTAAAAAATGTAAAATTGTGTCAACACTAATATTAAAGTATGAAAGGTAGATAACCTAGGTTTAGACAGGTAGATAATCTAGATACACATAAGTGATTTACTGAAAACCACACAATATATGCACATTTAGACGCCTCCACCTGGGATTTATATTTTCTGGAAAACTTGTCATGAAATATTGACATCAAACTTAGTGTATTATGTCTACAGGTCTCCATTATATGATTTCACAGGATTTTCAAAATAGAGTAACATATAGTTTCTCCCTGATGAGACTTCTTTCATGTATTTAAAAATGTATGCACTGAAGTCTTTCAACATTATTTACATAATATGGTTTAAGGCTCATGAGTTCTTTAATATATTCGACAATCATCAGTGCTGAAAGTTCCTACATATACATAGGAACAGTACCATGTGAACACTTTCATGTATTTAACACTTGGTGTGCCTGCTGAAATCCTTCCTAAATTTCTTGTATACATAGGGCTTCTCCTCAATGTGAAGAGCTGTTTCACATATTTGATGTGTGCTGAAATCTTTCCCACCTTGCTTACATACATGAGGTATCTCTTCACTGTTTTTTCGTGTCTTTGACAATATCTGTGTACTTTAAAACCTTTCCCACATTGCTAACATGCATAGGACTTCTCTCCAGTAAGAACTCTTTCATGGGTTTGACATCGTGTGATGAAAGCTTTCCCACACTGCTTACATACATAGGATTTCTGCTTACATACATAGGATTTCTCCCCCATGACTGTTTTATTGAAAGTTTTCCTGCA
Source organism: Thryonomys swinderianus (assembly GCA_004025085.1). Taxonomy (NCBI): domain Eukaryota; kingdom Metazoa; phylum Chordata; class Mammalia; order Rodentia; family Thryonomyidae; genus Thryonomys; species Thryonomys swinderianus. The sequence continues at coordinate 11,879 of PVIC010046912.1, forward strand.
TTGCTTATATACATAGGGTTTTTCCCTGCTTTTATTTGTTTTGTGGGTCTGAACATCACTGTGCATACTGGAGACTTTTAAATTTTTCTTAGACACAAAGCCCTTCTCTCTAAAGTGAATTATTTCACTAAAAGGAGAGTAAGATTTCCCACACTGATCATGTATGTTCACAGGGTTTCTTTCTCTCCAGCCTTTGACCTTGCATGCTTCTTAAAGGCTTGGTAATCACTACAGTTTCTTCCATGTTGATTTCATGTATACTTCTCTTTAGATTCTAAGCATTTATATGTCTTCAGTGCAGTGTGGGCAATGATGAGAACATTTAGTAACAAATGACCAATCAGGGGCTTTTTACAAGCAAGTCTTTCAGCTAAACCAGTTTGTTTCATGTCCACATTAGCATCTGGAGTCCAGAGGAAAATTTCTTCATGTTGATTCCAAGCTTTATGCTCCTAGCATTTACCTCTTTATTTTCAAGTTGTATACAGTTTTGGAGAATATTTGTGACATTTAATTGAACTTCATCTCCTTGCCTTGTCATATTTCTGCTTGATGAACACTCCTTTTTCTTGTGAGTGCATATTACTTTAGATTTCGCCAAAATTTTTGTATTTTTCTTCAACTGGTTACCCCAGGCACTTCAGCACCACTGCTGTGTTGAGGGTCTCCCAGGATCTTTTCTTTTCGAGACAGGGTCTCGTTTTGTAGTTCAGGCTGGCTCTGAGCTCACTGTGTAGCCCAGGCAAGCCTTGAACTCAGCAATCCTCCTGTCTTTGCCTCCCGAGTGCTGGGATTACAGGTGTGAGCCACCACGCCCAGCTCTGTGGTATGAGGTATTGATTGCTGGTGGGCGTGAGTCTCCACAACCAGCACTGTATGTGGTTACCACGGATCGAATTCAGGACCTTGCGCTTGCGAGGCAGGCGCTGGAACCACTGAGCTAACCCTCCGGCCCTCCCAGGATCTTTTCTGTGCAGGCCGAAGCCAGTACAAGTCACAGCAGGCAGTGGAACAAGCATTCTGCTCTCAGATCAGTGCTCAGGGATAACACTTTTCCCCATGGCACTTTAAAGGATGAAGAGTCATGTGTCTCTTCTATCGTGTACGTTATAATTTAGCAGTCCCAGTGTATTTTTTTTGAGACAGGGTCTCGCTTTGTAGTTCAGGCTGGCCCTGAGCTTACTATATAGCCCAGGCAAGCCTCGAACTCAGCAATCCTCCTGTCTCTGCCTCCAGAGTGCTGGGATTACAGGCGTGAGCCACCACGCCCTGCACTGTGGTATGTGGTATTGATGGCTAGTGGGCGTGAGTGACCACACCCAGCATTGTATGTGGTTACCGGGGATCGAACTCAGGACCTTGCACTTGCGAGGCAGGCGCCAGAACCACTGAGCTAACACTCCGGCCCTCCCAGTGTATTTTTGCAAATTAAAAAAAAATTACTATTGAAGAAAAGGTGATTTCCCTTTAAAAATGACATGGCCTGGTTACATATGATAATGCCTTCCACAGGCACTGCAAGTGAAATGCACAGATCAAGTTGTACAAGAGAAATATGTTTGAAAAACAAAATACCAGCATATTATAAACAGCCACCGTTATCTGTCACCTAGTTTTCCGTGGAAAAAATGAGTCATTATGATCCCATTACCAACAATGTATGTAAACAAACCTCTTCTAGAAGCAACAGTGGCAGAGAGGAAAGCTTTCATAAGCAAAGTATGCAAGATTTCTGTAAAGGAAAAAGAAGACAGTTTTGTGTCAAAGTAAAATAAATCTTTGTTTCGAAATGAGAATGATGAGCGGGTAGGAAAAGCCTGAAAGAAATTGCAGAAGAGTCACAGAAAGGACACTTAATTTAAGATTATTAAAGCTGGCTAAAATTTAATGGCTTTAAGACTTCCAGAAAGTGCTTTAAAGTCAAACATACTGATGCAAAACTAGAGCTTTGTTTTCTACCTTAAAATCAGATCTTCTGGGCTGGAGGGTTAGCTCAGTGGTTCCGGCACCTGCCTTGCAAGCGCAAGGACCTGAGTTCAATCCCCGGTAACCACATATAATGCTGGGCGTGGTGGCTCACGCCTGTAATCCCAGCACTCGGGAGGCAGAGACAGGAGGATTGCTGAGTTCGCGGCGGCTTGCCTGGGCACCATAGTGAGTTCAGGGCCAGCCTGA
>PVIC010046913.1:0-14073 GCA_004025085.1 Thryonomys swinderianus
AAAGATATTTTCCCCATATTGTTGGTTGTCTTTTCACTCTACTGGTGGTTTCTCTTGCTGTGCAGATTTTTAATAGAGTGAGACCCTATTTGTTGATTTCTTCTGCTAGTTCTCATGCTGCCGATCTTTTGTTCATAAAGTCTTTCCCTAAGCCATTGTCTCCAAGAGTATTGCCTAAACTGTTTTGCAGCAGGTTTAGTGTTTCTGTTTTAATATTTAGGTCTCTAATCCACTTTGATTTTAGTTTAGCGCATGGTGAAAGACATCTACCATTAGTCTTTGGCAGGTCAAAGCCCAGTTTTTCCAGCACCATTTGTTAAAGAGGACATCTTTCCTCCATTGAGGATTTTTGGCTCCTTTGTCAAAGATGAGGTAGCACAGTGTACCTGAATTTGATTCTGGACCTTCTAATCTGTTCCACTGATCCTTGAGTCTGTTTCCTTGCCCGCACCATGCCATTTTTTCATTGTCGCTTCTGTTTTTATCACAGTAGCTTTGTAGTATAGTTTCAAGTTGGGGATCATGATACCCCCTGCCATATCCTTATTGCCTAGAATTGCTTTTGCTATTCTAGGTCTCTTGTGGTTCCAGATAAATTTTTGGATTATTTTCTCAAGATCTGTGAAATACGCTGTTGGGATTTCAATTGGGATTGCATTGAAGCTATACAGTAGTTGTGGGAGTATAGCGGTTTTGACAATATTGGTTCTTTCAACCCAGGAACAAGGGATGTCTTTCCATTTTCTGATATCTTCTTCACTCTCCTTTTTCAGAGTGCTGTAGTTTTCAAGGTAGAGGTCTTTCACCTTTGTTAGGTTGATTTCTAAATACTTTATTTTTTTGGATGCTATCGTGAAAGGGATTGACTCCCCAATTTCTCTCTCAATGAGTCTGTTATTTGTGTAAAAAAAAAAAAGGCTATTAGGCCCCAGGCACTATTAAGCAGAGCTAGGACCGACAGGGGTTTTGCAAACAGGGAAAGACCAGAAGTCTCTGGAATTTCACTTTCCTTGGGGGCCAAACTGGAAATGACTGTTGCATGGGGAAATGCCTCCAGAGGCAACAGCTACTTGTCTGTGGACCCTGAGTAAGTTCAGCAGTGGTACTGGAACCTATACGGAGGTCTTCAGTGAGTTTCTCTGCTCAGGCAACTCTGTCAAAAAAAAAACCCCACTCATTAGAAGAATGAGGGAATTCCGCTGACCACCACCACTGAACTGAGATATTACAGACCCAAGGAGGGCAGCCCAGGAAGTAGCCATCTCCTAAGGGTTCCAAATATTAGGAAGAAGGAGGCTTGCCACAAACATTGTCCAGACAGTAGGCAAAAAAATGAAACCAATATCAACAATGACAAAGGAATAAAAATCGAAAATATTCAGGAACCCAGATACAAAGATCATCACCACAGGGAAATACAAGGAAAAGGGACATGGAGCAAACTGAAGCCCAATTACCAGAGTTCTCTGAGATGGTAACAAAAGAAAATCTAGTCAAATGGAAATCAGACCTAATCTCTGAGATAAAAACAGAGATACTATCCACAGTGAAATAAATGATTAATAATGTTAAAGAAAAATCCAGGGACATGATTAAATCTGAGTTAACAAAGCAATAGAGCCTGTTAAAAAGTTTCATACAGAGCTCTGATTTAAGTTTTAAATGACCATGCTGATTCCTAGACCAGGAACAGACCAAAGAGGGGCAGGGCATAGCAAGTGTATTTAATTTCAAAATTCTCACTAAAATCTAGATGTTAAGTATACCCAGATTCTAAATATATCCACTTGTTAAAGTGTGTTACAATCTAATTTACATGTAGCTATTTTTCTGTTTCTCAGTTTAATGGTATTTCTAGATTGAAGGCTTTTGACTCTTCTAGCAGACAGTTCTTTTCATTGTATGAAACACCTTTTCTTTTTATAATAAGTCATATAGTATGGGTATCAATATTACTAAACTATCTTTTTTTCAAAGCTTGATAAGCCTATTTTGTATCACTTAACTTGATTTTTCCATCTTATTGTGACATTCGTTTTTAGACGCGTCTTCATAAAAGTTAATTTTACTTTAATTTCTAAGATGAGCTATGTAATCTTTCATTTTAAAATTACATTGGGTATAATGTACGCATTAAAGTGCATGAATGTGCTGATCTTAAATTTGCAGCTTGATGAACAATGTTAAGACATCTATTCAATTTGTACTCAGATTAAAATGTAGAGTATTTCTAGAACTTTGTAAGAATCCTGTGTTTTTGCTCCAGTTCATACCAAGCCAAACTTAGAGGAAACCACTAGTTATATTTTTATCATTTTAAATGGCTCTTGATGATCCTTGGAATTTTGTATTTATGTTCTTCTTTGTATTCTTTGTATAACAAATCTTATATATTTGAGATTCATTTAAATTGGGCTTGTAGAAACAACTCCTATTGTATTTTCTATTGCTATATAGTATTCCAGGGTAACAATATACCACAATGTATTAATTTCTTCTGTTTGTTACTTTTGGGTTATTTAAACAATGTGGCTTTGTGTCAGGTTTCCTTCAGGTATCATTTATGTAGGAAAAGACCATTCTGGTGATCATTTGTGCTTACTCTTTAACTCTTTTCTGCTGGTCTGTTTTTCTACTGCTGTCTTAATTACTACATCTTTGTAACAAAGTTTGATATTTTTGTTTTTCTTAGTGTCTTGACTTCTCAAGGATTTTTACCTTCCACTACACATTTTAAACTTGTCAATTTGGAAAACATCTACTGGAAGATAATTTAGAAGTGCACTGATCTACTGATAAATTTCAGGAGAATTAAAATTTTAATACTGAGTAGTTAACATGAAATTGTGTAGCTCTCAGTTTGCCACATAGTGTTTAGTGTGGATGTTTTGTATGTCTTTTGTTAAATATTCTCAGATATTTGCGTTTTTATGCCATTATAACTGGTGGCTGCCCCAAAACTTTCATTTTTAATTTGTTGCTAGTGTATGAATTATTACTATTATTATTATTATTATTTTTTAGACAGGGTCTCGCTCTGTAGTTCAGGCTGGCCTTGAGCTCACTATGTATCCCAGACAAGCCTCGAACTCAGCAATCCTCCTGTCTCTGCCTCCCGAGTACTGGGATTACAGGCATGAGCCACCACGCCCGGCATTGTGGTATGTGGTATTGATTGCTGGTGGGCGTGAGTCACCACGCCCAGCATTGTATGTGGTTACCAGGGATCGAACTCAGGACCTTGCGCTTGTGAGGCAGGCGCCGGAACCACTGAGCTAACTTTCTGGCCCAGTGTATGAATTATTTTTAAAGTTATCCTTCTAACACATATCTTGCTAAATTCACCAATGTTTTGTATGTAAAGTCCACTAGATTTATGTTACATAATCATAAATTTTTAATAGCATCTCCATTCCAGTATTTGTGACTTCTGAAGATTAAGAAAATTTATCATTGGGGCCAGAGATTTAGTTCATGGTTCCGGTGCCTGCCTAACAAGCACAAAGTCCCTGGTTCGATCCCCAGTAACCACATACAACAGTGCTGGGCGTGGTGGGTCATGCCTGTAATCCCAGCACTCGGGAGGCAGAGACAGGAGGATTGCTGAGTTTGAGGCTTGTCTTGGCTGCATAGTGAGCTCAGGGCCAGCCTGAACTACAAAACGAGACCTTGTCTCAAAAAAAATAAAGAAAAAATACTCGAAAGAAAAGAAGAAAGAAAGAAAGAAAGAAAGAAAGAAAGAAAGAAAGAAAGAAAGAAAGAAAGAAAGAGAGAAAGAGAGAAAGAGAGAAAAGAGAGAGAGAAAGAAAGGAAGGAAGGAAGGAAAAAGAAAGAAAGAAAGAAAGAAAGAGAGAGAGAGAAAGAAAGAAAGAAAGAAAGAAAGAAAGAAAGAAAGAAAGAAAGAAAGAAAGAAAGAAAGAAAGAAAGAAAGAAAGAAAGAAAGAAAGTTTATCATATATAATTTGGGTAGATTTTTTTTTTTTTTTGAGACAAGGTCTCACTTTGTAGTTCAGGCTGGCCCTGAGCTCACTATGTAGCTCAGGCAAGCCTTTAACTCAGCAATCCTCCTGTCTCTGCCTCCCAAGTGCTGGGATTACAGGCTTGAGCCATCAAACCCAGCAGGTAGAATTGTATTTTGACTACCAGACATAGGTTATTTTATCAAATGATTTTTCTGCATTCCCTAATCCTATCAGATTTTTCTGTTTATTCTGTTAGTTCAATGTATTTCATTCACTAATATTAGAATGAGAAAGCAAATTTTGTTCCTAGAGAAATGCTTACTTGTTCATTTCTAAATATTTGTATTTTTGTTACATTAAATCCACATTTTTGCTGATATTTCTATATTGCTGAGGTAAAATTTTGCTAATATTATAGTATATGTTTGTTGTACACGTTTCAGTGTACTATGAATTTTTCCTTATAATATCTGTGTCAGATTGTCTAATTTAAGAGATATTCTTGTTTTTCTATTTTCTTGAAGAATTCATGTAAGATTACATTCTTCTGGTTTCTCTAAATGTTCAGAATAATTAATCTGTGAGACTGTCTGAGCCTGGAGTTTCTTTGTAAAGTTTTTAAGGACAAGTTCAACAAATACAATTTTTAAAATTTTAACTAGCATAGATTTGAAACTTTTTGAACTTTCTTTTTATGTCAAAATGGCATTTATTTATGTGCAAATGGATACACCTGGAGGACACACTAATAAGTGAAATAAATAGATCACAGATAGGCAAATACCGGATCTTCTCTTTGATATGAACACCTGTAGATGCAAATGAGCTCTAGAAAGTATGACAGTTTTTGTAGAATGGGAAATTTCCAAAGGAAATTTGGTGTGGGAATGTAATGAGGGGAAGGAATAAATATGATTCTGAAAGAAAATAAAAGAGCATTATATAGGGGGTGGGGAGGTGTTGGTGGGTAGGGATATGGGTAAAAATGAGAATTAACTTGTGCCATATATTGGTAAAAATTCCCCAATGTTATGTGTGATTGTGAGATGTATATAAATTGTACAAAAAAGAATTCAATTTAAAAAATGGTCAAGTATTATTTTTAAAGGAATTTGTCTTTATCCAAATTGAGTTTGCAGTATTGTTCATAGTATTATCATATATCATAGTATTATCATAATACTATCATGTATTATCATATTTTCATATTATAAATATATATGTAATATATATTCTATAATGTATTACATATAATTACATATAATAACATGTTATGTGTAGAATATATGTCATTATATGTTACATATAATACATACAAAATTCTATATATATATTATTTGGCTAGTGTATTCCTTGCTATGAAGATTATTGACACATGTTGTTTCGTTTCTAAAGAATTAGGGTATTTCTAGGTATGATCACTTTATTAATTTCCAATTTAATTCCACTGTTGTTAGAAAAAATTCTGATTTTAGTTCTTTGGAATTTATTTGGACTTTAACAGGACACCATAATACATGCATTGGAAAATATATTACATGTAGCTCAAAACAATGTATGGTATTGAAAGATAACTGATAATATAATTTCAAAATACTTAAGTAAAAAATCAGAATCAAAAGGACAAATAGGCAAATTTATATTCATAGCTGAAGAATTTAATTCATCTCATTATGTAACTGATAGGATAATACAACAAAGTTGCTAAGTACATAGACTATTGAAGAACTCAAACAACTAAGTTTACTTGACAGGTACAGATAAATGAACAAGATTTTTATCTTTCAGTAGAATTGACCTTTATATCATTATTATCTCTCCCTCATTCCCTCTGATTTTTACCATAATACTTAATTGGTTTGCCATTAACAGAATAACAACAGTTGCCTTTTGATTGGGGTTTTCATGCTAGATCTATTTTTCAGTCTATCTTTGGCTCTTGTAACTAGCATAAAGAAAGTGTTTGCTTAATATTTTGGTTTGTTTGCTTATTTGATACATTAACTAGAGTACTTATATATAATGATACATAAATATATGAAGCTTTCATGTATGACCTTTTATAACTTTTATTTCATATCTTTATTATTTCTATTCCTCCTTTGTTTTCTTTTGGGCTCACTTCACTATATTCTATTTTTCTGTTTTTCTTGTATTTGAATAACAAGATTCCATTCTTAGACTATTATTAATGGTCATTCTTAAAACTTCAAAGCATTTTTTGCTGGGCGTAGAGACACGCCCACCAACAATCAATGCCGCATACCACAGTGCCAGACATAGTGGCTCATGCCTGTAATCCCAGCACTCGGGAGGCAGAGACAGGAGGATTGCTGAGTTCGCGGCGGCTTGCCTGGGCATCATAGTGAGCTCAGGGCCAGCCTGAACTCCAAACTGAGACCCTGTCTCAAAAAGAAAAAAAAAAAAAAAACTTCAAAGCATTTTTGACTTACTACTTTCCATTTTATATAATTTTTACCATTTCTTGAAGAAAGTAAAGATCTCACAACAAAATTTATTTCCATTTTCTGTTACTCTTTGTGTTATGTGATTGACTTCCTAAATATGTTATAAAACCACAAGATATTATTATTAATTTATTTAAGCTGTCAATACTCTTTCATCAGTCCATCTTTATTTCTTCTTGCTTTTTTTTTTTTTTTTTGGTGGTACCAGGATTGAACTCGGGGTCTTGTTCTTCCAAGGTAGGTGCAGTGCCACTTGAGCTAAATCCCTGGCTGTCTTCTTGCATTATTTTTGTAGTTATAAATTTTACTATGTTAAGATACTGTATTAAGAGAAGTTTTCTGTGCAGAAAAATTCATCAGAGAAAATTCCAAGTATCTACAAATCTGTGACCATCAACACTTCCAAAGAGATGATGTGCTTCAGTGATTTTCCTATTCCTGATCATTTTCCCAACTACATGCACAACTCTAAACTCATGGAGTACCTTAGATTATATGCCAAACATTTTGACCTCCTGAAATACATTCACTTTAAGGTAAAACAGAACTGAAATATTGCACAGTGTGTGTGTGTGTGTGTGTGTGTGTGTGTGTGTGTGTGTGTGTGTACTGTGACTAGAGGAAAAAGGTCATTAGTGAGATTTCACCCTAGAAAGGGAAATAAAATTTTGAAGATCTCAGTTGAATGTGAAGCAGGGAATTTTGTTCACTAGAACCCATCTTGTTAATATTTCAGTAAGTCATGGTCAAGGTTCTCTCTCATAATCAAAATGTTTCAGAACTTAAAAAAATGGCAGTAGAAATTGTGCCATCATACTTTCTGTAGAATAAGAACCAAAACTTTTTTTTTTTTGAGACAGGGTCTCGCTTTGTAGTTCAGGCTGGCCCTGAGCTCACTATGGAGCCCAGGCAAGCCTCAAACTCAGCAATCCTCCTGTCTCTGCCTCCTGAGTGCTGTGATAACAGGTGTGAGCCACCATGCCCAGCAAGAACCAAAACTTTTATAAGCAATTGAAAACTGTTTCTAGACGCACTTGTTTCCTACAGCCTGTCTACCTCTACCATTCACAGCTCACAGATGCCAACCCCACCTCTATATTCATGATGGAACCTTGATTCCTCTCTGATACTCAAAAGCCAACCCTGGAGAAAATGCACAGACTTATGCTAAGATAGGACACACATAAGGAATCTTATTTTTTCATCTGGAGTTCTCCCTGGTGCACAATATTATTCCTGTGCCTTTGGTCACTTCTCTGTTATTTCACAATTAAGTCTCAATTATTTCTACTTGTATGGAAAATTAGATTTCAAATAAAATATCCCTAATATCTTAATAATGCACTCAGAAATATCAGTAAAAGGTAGGTACCAGGAAAAAGGAACTGCTTGAGTGTGATCCAGTCAGATAACTTGTGTTGTTCAGATTTATGAAGTTTGGGGAAGTTGGAAGTAAGCCCGAGGACCTAAGAGTGAATCACCTGTGTTTGTGCCCTGGCCCTCAGACCACGGTGCAAAGTGTGGGGAAGCGTCCAGATTTCTCCGTCAGTGGTCAGTGGGATGTTGTTGTGGAGACTGGTGAGAAACAAGAGGCCTTCATCTTTGATGGGATCCTGGTCTGCAGTGGGCACCACACAGACCCTTACTTACCACTTTGGTCCTTCCCAGGTATGTCCATTGAGTAGAAAAGTACTTTCCAAATAACTTTCAGAGCAAAATGATTGAACATCAATTTTATTAAGTCTCAATGAAATGTCTCATGCAATACACAACAACAATAACTATTCACTTTAATAGGAAAATATAGCTCGTAGTAGTGCCAAAATAGGCAATATCAACAACTTTTACAGCCATCTTACAAATTCTAATAAATAACAAAAATCAGCCCATGTTCAAATGGTTTTAACTTTATGAACAGTCATTGAACCTCACTCCATACCAGAGAAAGTGAAAAAAATAAAAATAAAGGACAAATAATAAACAAAAGAAGCAAAGCAGTTGGCAAATCCACAAACTTATAAATCTTAGAGTATGGAAAAGATCTTTACTAATGCTTATTTGTTATGAAATTTTACTGGTTAATAAAACCAAGCTAGCAGCATTCCCTTTGAAATCTATACAGTAAAATGGCATCCACCTCAGAGGAGATTACTTTAGTCTGATCCCCAGAGCTAACTAAACCCTGTCCCCTCACTCCTGTAACACTGTTCTCTGTTTCTATAAATTGTTGGCAGGAGTGAATCAGAAATATTTGAAATCTCAGGGCCCTTCCATATAGCCTACCTGTCAAGCCATCCTGAGAAACTCTTATTATTGAGGTCTGCATAGTAGTTCAAAGAGTACCAGAAGGAAATCAAGGGCTTTAAACTAGGATTTTGGTTGTCTACCTGCCTAATTGAATTATGTGTGACCATACTTAGCCTTTCTATGTGCCTACACACCAATGCAAACATGAACAAAATGGAAGTACTTGTTTTTTCTGAATGTTAAAATGCAATACATTCTGGAAGTCATTTATAATTAAAGTATAATCTGTAGATTGCATAATGAAATGTTACATATTTATCAGCTTCTTTTTCTCTTGCTTCTTGGCTGAGAGACCCTGTCTATAGAGACATGTGGGTGTGTGTATCTGGACAGATTTGCAGGGAGGGTGACATAAAAATTTTCAAAGTGGAACAGTGCCTTGTAAGGCCAGACACAGATGGGGACACTGGGCATTTGGAAGATGGAGATGTCAAAATAAGGAAGAGCTCCATCTACTTAGAGAACAGGGAAACAAAGCAACAAACAGTTTCCCACTTCATCATTTTCCCTATGACCATGGCATAATAGAAAAAAATTAGTCATTGTTATAAAATTTCCATTTTGGATAGAGCCAGGACAGATCTACTATTTAATAAATAATTGACAAGGTAAATCCACAGGCACCACTTCTGAGTTTAATCCCCCTTTCTCCCAAGATCTGTGAAATATACAATAACATTTTGGCAACGCATGATATCGAGATGAGACTCTACATCTTCCTTTCATTTTATTCAACTTTCTTCTGTTTGTTGATCACTAAGTAAAATTTCTTCGCATAATGAGAAATTCTTTTCTTCCATCACAGGTATTGAGAAATTTGAAGGATGTTATTTCCACAGTCGGGAATACAAAAGTCCCGAGGACTTTGGAGGAAAAAGGATCATAGTGGTTGGCATTGGGAATTCTGGAGTGGATATAGCTGTGGAGCTCAGCCGAGTAGCAAAACAGGTTTGTGTACTTTCAATGGAAATCGATGCATCTTACATGCCATCCAGAATGTAGATTTCATTGTGAACAGCCAATGAAGACAGAGAAGTCTATGGGAAATTGTGGTCTCCAGTGTTGAAATTGAAGCTGGGCAGAAAACAATCACAAAATTAATTCCTCACATTCGCAATGGGAAAGTACATGTAAATGAAGTTTTACTAATGGAACTAATTAAGTAAAATGCTAGCATAAGATTCCTCAAAAGATTAAAAATAGAAAATCTATTAGATCCAGCCATTTGCCCTCTAGGTATCTTCTCAAAAGTGTTAAAGGCTTCATATTACACTGACACATGCATAGCTGTATTTATTGAATCTTGGAAGCAACCCACCTTTCTATCCATAGATGAAAAGATAAAGAAAATGTAGTACTTACACATAATGGATGCTGCTAAGAAGAAAGATAAATTTCACTTCTAGGACAATGGATGCATCTTGAGAACATTCTGTTAAATGAAATGAACCAAACATATAATCTTAAATATCACATGGTTTTCTTGCATGAGAAGCCCCAAATGTAAACAAATTAGAGAGCAAAATTAAAGCTAGATAATAGGAAACAGAAGCAGGCACTTTGCAAGTGGGAAGGAGACAAGAGATGTGGAAGAATGAAAAAAAAATAAGATGTATGAAGTACAGGCAGCAACTCCTCATAATGAATGTCATCAGTTTGTATTGAAAACATGTACTAATAAAAATAAATTTTTAGACTAGATTATGTCAAGTATTAGATAATTAGTATTACTTTTCTCATGATCACAGGCACCAGCATGCTGAGATGTTCTACAAACAACCACAGGGACATGACATTGGGAGACTGTCTGGGATCAGTAGAATGTGGAGGTAGAATTGACAGAGGGAGACTGATAAAACTTTCTTTAACAAGAGCATCACTGTGGTTAAACAGAAGGAAGCAGCCACTTGTATTTAGGCATATTTTATTCAACATAAAAGCAAGTTATCTCAGATTTTCACTTATTCATGATTAAGTATTCTTTCTAGTATTGGAAAATTAATATTCTGAGTTTAGAGAAATAAAATATCTTATCTTTACTTATGTTTTATTTATTACCACTAATATTTTAGAAAAAATAGACTTAATTTGGGCCGGAGGGTTAGCTCAGTGGTTCCGGCGCCTGCCTCACAAGCACAAGGACCTGAGTTCAATCCCCAGTAACCACACATAATGCTGGGCGTGGAGACACGCCCACCAACAATCAACACCGCATACCGCAATGCCGGACGTGGTGGCTCATGCCTGTCATCCCAGCACTCGGGAGGCAGAGACAGGAGGATTGCTGAGTTCACGGTGGCTTCCCTGGGCACCATAGTGAGCTCAGGGCCAGCCTGAACTACAAAGCGAGACCCTGTCTCAAAAAAAAAAAAAAATAGACTTAATTTCATTAAGAAATTTACAAAGAGCTTATTTTAAAAACATTTAAAGAGGTCTTTGATCCCAACTGTATGCTTCATGGATTTGATTAGTAAGAATTTACATAATGCTCTCCAGACCCCAAAAGTATAAGTAATCAAATTATTCAATATATTTTCTAAATTACATCAGAAGGTAGAAAAACAAATATATTACAGAAAGATTTAAAAAGTCATTCTGGTTACATTAAGTTCAGTTGGATACCAGTGCTTGGCAATTCAGTTTATTGAAACATTTAATTTACCTGCTTTTTTAAAAAGGCAAACAGCAGTTGCAGGGTGTGGTGGCTCACGCCTATAATCCCAGCACTCGGGAGGCAGAGAGAGGAGGATTGCTGAGTTCCAGGCTTGCCTGGGCTACATAGTGAGCTCAGAGCCAGCGTGAACTACAAAGCGAGACCCTGTCTCAAAAAAAAAAAAAAAAAAGGCAAACAGCATAGAATTATGTACTAGTTAATATGATAACTCACTTCTACATCCAAACCCTCATTTCTATTTAAAGCACAATCATATCAATATTCATGAATATTTTTTAAAAACAATACTTCAGAGACATACAGAAAAAGGAATGAAATATTCTGGTTTTCATTCATTCGCTGAATTCAGTGTCATAGAGGCAGTCTTTTCCTGGAGATCAGTAGATTCTACAGAGGACAGCCTGTGACCCTCACGGTGTCACACCTCCAGGCCTCCATAGCCAACACACTGAAATATATATAATAGGTAATCATCAGAGACCCCTGTAGTGGATCTGGTCTCCTATTTGGTGGTACAATGCATACTGAGAAGAAAGACTTAGAGACACAATTAAAAAGACAAAAACAGGGAACTGCGGTGATCAGTGCTTGAGAAAGCAAAGGCTTGAGCAGGCAAAGGCTCTGAATAGTCAGAACCATTATTTACTGGCGACACAATCATTGTTAAGTTGCGACAACGGAGCTATGTGAAGGGGCTACGTGTAACTGCTAGGTCTATGTTGCTTGAAAAAGAAGAGACAAAGCATTCTCGTGTTAGGCTGAGAATGGAATTTGCATGACAGTCACTCTAACTTCTGCTGAATGTTATCTCATATGCTTTGGTCAGACTTGCTTCCTAAAATAAGCTGACTGTGGGGTTAAATCTTTACAGCCTGCATTGCTTACTTTGAGCACAGTTAACAAGGCGGTCTGCCACAGGTAAAGTACAAGTAAAATAATAACATCTAAAACTTTCTCTCTCTTCTGTTTTCTTTTCTCTCTCCCCCAGGTATTTCTCAGTACTAGACGAGGAGCATGGATCTTACACCGTGTCTGGGATAACGGTTACCCTATGGATAGTTCACTTTTCACTCGATGCAATTCCTTTCTGGGGAAAGTATTTACCACAGCCTCTATCAACTACTATCTAGAGAAGACACTGAATTCAAGATTCAACCATGCACACTACGGCCTACAGCCACAGCACAGGTGAGACTTGAGGGACTCGTGTGTAACCGTGTGCAAATATACAGGGGAGCTCTCCTTAGAAACAACCAAACTTCTTGCAGTTAGAATGCATTTGGGTCAGTTGCTCGCATACATTCACAAATGCAAACCACTTGTAATTACAATGCACACACTATGTACTGTAGTACCTAAATGTGAATTTTCCTCTCAACCCCACATATAAATCACTCATTCAGCAATAATTTAAATTTTGTCACTAAACTGCCTGGGCTGGGTTTCAGTTTGTCACCCTCTTGTCTCACTTTCTCACTGTGCTGCTTACAAATACATATCCATACATCCAGCTAATTTTGTTTTCTTTCAAATTCTTTAATTATTAAACAAGTCAACCTACTATAAAAAATCGGGTTTGTTCTATTTCTTCTCATCATATTTTCTCACTGACTTGGTTTGTAGTGTTATTTTAATATGTAAAAGCCTTATCTTTTCAAAATTAGTGTATGTCCATTTTTCTCTTACAGTGTCTGAGTTTCAAGCTAAATGAAAAGGCTGTTCCCTGCTCATTATAAAATTAGCCACATTTGCCAGGCGTGGTGGTTCACGCCTGTCATCCCAGCACTCAGGAGGCAGAGACAGGAGGATTGCTGAGTTCGTGGCTTGTCTGGGCTACATAGCTCAGGGCCAGTCTGAATTGCAAAGCGAGACCCTGTCTCAAAAATTAAAAAAAAAAAATAGGCACCAGTGTTTATTTACAAGATTTATACTTTTAAACTTTTTGTGAAAGTTAACATTTTTGAGTTTGTGATACAAGTAATTGTAATCATTATGCAAATTTGGCATATATATGGGTTAGATTTTTTGAGTCTTTAACATATTCTTAGATATTACTCCTCCTCCCAACCAGTACTTGCCAAAATGTTGTTTGCATTCTGTTGGCTGTCTTTTCATTTTGTTATTTGTTTCCTTTGCTGTGCAATGGCTTTTCATTGGATGTAGTCCCATTTATTGTTTTTTGGTGTTGTTTCTGGTGCAACTGGTGTTCAAGAAGTCCTTGCTTTTCCCTTTGCCTTCTAGAGATTAATCTGTTATTTCTTCTAGCAGATTCAGTGTTTCTGCTTTTATATCTACATCTTTGATCTATTTTGATTTTAGTACAAGATAAGGGTAGTGGATCTAGATTCATTCTTCTGCAGATAGATAGCTGGTTCTTCCAACACTGTTTTTTCTGGCATATGACTTTATCAGAAGCTTGTTTGGGCAAGGTGGGTCATGTGCCATGGTTTTCTCCAATAAGATTGAATGGAAGTCTTCTAAGTGAACGCTAGTGTTTTGGGGAGGGTTAATGTTTGCTTGGAAGAAGGGTCACACTCTGCAAACTTACATCCTCATTCTTCCCTTTTCATACTCTTAATGTCTGGAATATGAATTTAATGCCTAAGGTGGAATTATGCCAGACAATAAGTTATTCATTTAACAAATAATTGTGTGGATACTT
>PVIC010046914.1:0-14066 GCA_004025085.1 Thryonomys swinderianus
TCTCTGCCACGCCACTGTATCTTAGAAGACCGGAACTTGATTTTTTTTTTTTTTTCAGGCTAAGAGCAAAGATGCCTGTTTTTAGACATAGTTAAAGCAATGATCCTGCTCCTAGGTATCAACATATTAGTCTGTTTTTTCAAAATCTTGAGTCTTGGATAAGATTCTGGACTTTTAAATGAAGCTGGAGGAGTTAAGATTTGGGGGCCACAGGGAGTAGAGACTGTATTTTGTGTTGAACAACACAGTTTGGATGTGGTTTGTCCTCCAAGCACTCCTGGGCTAACGTCTGGCCCTTGGCGTGGCAGCACCAAGCGGCAGGGCTGCTGGCCTGGTCACTCAGGGCTCTGCCCTCAGGAGTGTCAGGGTGTTCTCTTAGGCGTCAGTTGTTCTCTCAAGAGCAGCTTGTCCTGAGGAGTAAGCCTGGCCCCGCCCCAGTCTCTGGTCCCTGTCCTGCCACCATGTTCCCACCACTGTGATGACCTTAAACTCTTTACAAGTGAAAACCACTGATTCACACAGGGTTTCTCAGTCTTGGCGCTGTAACACTAAGGTCCTGTGCATTACCCAAGTGTAGTTGCATTTATGGTCCGTACTAGCAGCACCCCATCCTGTCAGAATAATCAAAACATCCCCAAATGTGGCTGATTGCTTCAGAGGAAGTGGCTCATGGTTAAGAACCACTCATTTAGTGTATAGCAACCAGCAGCTTTGTAAAAGATAAACTAGAATAAAAAGAATAAACTAGGATAGAAAATGGAGTACAACCTTTCACTACTGCATGAACTTTTTTTTTTTTTTGAGACAGGGTCTTGCTTTGTAGTTCAGGCTGGCCCTGAGCTCACTATGCAGCCCAGGCAAGCCTCGAACCCAGCAATCCTCCTGTCTTTGCCTCCTGAGTATTGGGATTACAGGCATGAGCCACCACGCCCAGCACTGTGGTATGTGGTATTGATTGCTGGTGGGCGTGAGTCTCCACACCCAGCATTGTATGTGGTTACCGGGATCGAACTCAGGACCTTGCGCTTGCGAGGCAGGCGCCGGAACCACTGAGCTAAATCTCCGGCCCAATTGCATGAAATTTTTGTTGTGATTTGATTATGATGAACTGGACTGCTATGTATTATGTATTTTTAGTGTGAAGCAGAGTTAAAAAGCCTAAAATTCACTATACAATAGGTCCTCCTGCTTATAACAATGGGCAAAAAAATAGAAAAATGGCGATCTTAAGGGGATTGCAAGACTTATAAACTATAGCATAAAATCAGGAGTTCTAAGAAGAGAAAAAAACAAATGACTTACTGAGAAATGTTTTCTAGAATTAAACTTTAGGCATACTCAGTTTAGAGTTTACTCACTTATGAGAAGGAATACTTTTAAAACAAAATAAATCATTTTTTCCTGAAAAATCTCAGAATGCAAGAAACAGGGAAGAAAAGTTCTTATAAGAAAAGACTAATATCAAATTTCTTCTCTACAACACTAGAAGACAATCTATACACTTTTAAAGGGAAGTTAAGAAACCTACACCCAGTTAAGATAAGGTTAAGAACAAAATGAAGGCAGTTTTGGACTTGCAAAGACTTAGAAGTATGTCACTCTAGTGTATGTGAAGATGAACTCTAACCAAATGATGATTACATCAAAATAGAGATTTCAGAACAAGGAAGAAAATAAATTTGGTGAACAAAGAAACCTGCAAGTTGAATATAAATAAGAGATGGTAATGTGGATGAAATCCATAATATAACCTTAAATCAGGATTCATGACATGAAGAATATAATCTAGAGGAATAATTGTTTGGGAGTCAATATTTTAAACTACTATTAATAACATAGCTACCTTGGGGGAAAAAGGTGGGAGAAAAATAAGGTTACAGGTCTAAATACCCTATCAAGGACTGTGTTATCATTCAGCTCAAGTACGTTCCTCACAGGACTCACGTGCTCATAGGCAGAGCTTCTGGAAAATGACTGAATCATGGAAATGATACAGCTGACCTGCTGTCAGGAGGTGAGGTCTGTTGGGAAGAAGCGAGTCTCCCTGGCACGACCTGCAAGGATTTCTCTCTCCCTAGCTCCTCCCTTCTGTCCCTGCTTCCTAGCCACTAGGACATGAGCACTTCTTACTCCATTATGGCCCTCTGCCATGCTGTTCTGCTGTGGAGTCAGCCTACCGTGGACTATATCCATGAGCCAAAAGACACCTCTCTTCCCATAAGCTACAGACATCTAGTACTGATCTTAGCAACATGTAAGTACCTAAGACAGGTTCTGTACCAAAAGTAGGGTTGATGCTATGACTATATTTAACCATGTGATTTAGAAACCTTACTTATAATAAGGACTTCGGAAAGGTTTAGAGATGTCAGCTAGGGAAAGCCTAGAATGCCATAAACCCAGCTTGACAGAGATTCTGATTGAAGCTTAGGAGACCAGAATGCTGAGAAAAATGCAGTTGGCAAAAAACAGGCTCAGAAGGTTTCAGTTGGAAAAAAGGGACTGGATTCTTGACCATGTGTGTTACACCATGGCACAAAATTTGTCTACATATATTATCTATTGAGATTTTATGACAGACTGAGACTAAGGGTGGTGGGCTAATCAGTCTGGTGAAGGAAATGTCAAGGAAGCCCCAGGTTAAGTATGTAGCATGGGGTGGGGGTAGGATTTAGCTCAGTATTCCAGCATCTGCCAGGAAAGAACAAGGTCCCAAGCTTGATCCCTGGTACCACATACCACAATGCCAGCTAACACCTATAATCCCAGCACTCAGGAGGCAGAGGCAGGAGGACTGCTTCACAGTTCAGGGCCAGCCTGGGCTACATAATGAGTTCAGGGCCAGCCTGAACTATAAAGTGAGACCCTGTCTCAAAAAAAAAAAAGCATGTAGCATAGGTACTGTTTACGGCTTTTAGCAAAATATACTGTAAGAAGCAGGAACAAACAGCCAACTTAAATAACTTGAAAATTTTTTCCTGGTGGCCACAAATTACCTAAAAAACTGAGGCCTACAAAATTTTGGCTCAAAAAGTTTGGTTATTAAAATAAATAATCATTAAAAAGAAGCCAAGTATTTTGAATTAGGACAATAGGAAAGATACCCTGAGGGCATATCAGAAATGTGTAATTGCAAGGCTTAAGAGTAGGAAACTACCAAGTTTTCCTGTGAAAGGAGCTCGGGGTACCTACCCTGCTTCACAGGGCTGCCTAGGGAACTGATTTACCAAGGACTTGTTCTACAGCTAGCTAGTCACTCAGAGGTCTCTGCAGCCATGATTCAAGCAGGACAAGATACTGCTTGAGTAAGCAGCAGACCTTGGTGTTATCCATTAGTTCTACAAGCCTACAGAATGTCAGGGAGGCTTCTTTCTTCATTTCAGAGGAAGGCCTGGGAGGCCAGCAATGTGTCCCTCAAAGGTCAATGAGAGAAACTGTAAGAGTGATACCAAAGGTGCTGTGGGAACTCCAGAAGTCAGAGAAGCCAGGATCATGGAAATCTGGAGATAGCCATAGGCACTGAGTAGAGTCACCCCAAAAGAAGTTATGAGGGATACAATAGGGCTGGGTCCTTTAGAACTTTCATCTTTGCCCTGAGGTACTTGGCATAAAGCTACAAGATTTAGTGTTTGCACTGCTGGGTTCCAGTCTTGCATTGGTCCCATTCCTATCTATCCCTTGATCGGCTCCTTTAGAATGGGAATGTTTACCCTATGCCATGTGTCAGAACTGTTTAACTTTCACTCTCATTTTTATAAGGGGTTATAGCTAAGTGTTTTTGCATTGAGTACTAAATGGGACTTTGGACTCTTCAGCAATGTCACTCTTAGAAGTGTACTGAATTTATTTTGTATAAAGAAATACACAAGAAAGAAGCAGGATATATCATGTACAGGTACAAATTCCCTAAGATGAATGTTATCATTAAAATGTACCAATACATGGTTTGTTTAAAAAAAAAAAAAGAAGAAGAAATGCACACGATTCTTTTGGCTGCCAGGTGTAGAATGTTACGGTTTAATCAAGAATGACTCCAGCCTTTGGTTCTAGATTGGTACCATCACTGGCTGCATGCGTGCTCCTGGGAAGTGCCTGTCCCAATTGGCAGCCATACTATCAGTGTCCCTACTTGCTGAGAGTGGTGTCTGACCATGTGAAAGAGAAGATTTACAAACTGACTAAACGGCCTGATTCCCTCGCAAACTGGTGTGATCCCAAGAGACTCTCATGGCATTGCACAAATACATTTTGTGACATGTAATAAAATCCTGACAATCCTTAAGTTTAACAGACTTGCTCCTGATCTCCCTGAGGATCTCTATCACTTAATTTAAAAAGCAGTTGCTGTCTGAAAACAACTTGAGAGGAACAGAAAGGATAAGAATGTCAAGTTCCCTCTGATCCTGACTGAGACCAGATTCACTGATTGGCTTGAGATTGTAAAACCAAAATGATCCCCCCCATTGGAAATATGAGTCATCCACAGCCTCTGTGCTGGTGGCATAAATATGTCTATGTACTCAAGTAATAACGTCATGGTTTAACAACAACAAAAAAAGAATGACCCCTAAAAGGCTCATATACTCATAGGTGGGGTGTCTGGAAGGTGACTGAACCATGGGACAATAAAGCTAACCTGCTGTTGGGAGGTGGCATCTGGAGGAAGAGGTGGGTTGCTAGGGATATAAACCCTTATCTTTCTGCTTTGGTGACTACTATGAAATGAGCAGCTTTTCTTTCACTCTGCCCCTTCACCATCACATTCTATCTTAGACACAGCTGGCCACAGATTGTAGTTATGAGCTAAAATAAACTTTGCCATTAAATTGTCTCAGGTATTATATCTCAACAACAGGAAAGTATCTGAGACAGACTGCATCTTCAAAACTGAAAGTTTTATATCCTCTTAGAAATCATTATTGGATTAGGGATGTAACTCAATGGTGCCAGACTTCCCAGGCAACCACAAGGTCCTGCGGTACCAAAATATTTAAAAAAAAAATAGCACTATTTGAAAAAAACATTGTTTGCCTTTCTTCTCAGAATAACACTATTGATTCCTAGGAACCTGAATTTCCTGGGATTTCTTTTGCAACTTTAGTTTCACTGTCTCATCTTCACCATAGGTGATCTTTGTCTGGGGCTGCTTGCAGGGACTATGTCCCTACCACATCCTACCTGGCCTCCAAGGCTTTCCTTTGGAAATTCAGTTGAATCCTCCACCGTCCTATAATTCTGCATCCTGCATGCCTGCAAAATCAGCATCACGTGGATTATGCTAAGGCCTGCCACTAATGCAAGATATCCTTGAGTGCACCTCACTGTAGTTGCAGTGTATCTGTGTGCTTTGCTGGCTTGGGCAGACATGGTTAGGCAGGGCATCCGAAGGCTCTCTTCTCAAAAACATTCAATCTTGAACATTCTTTGAAACAGATTTTCATTTCCACACCTTTGACCCTGTGACAGCTGCTGCTTTGCTGATTTTTTACATTTTCTCTAGGCATCCTATGTATGGTCCTGATACAAAGTTCTTAAGTTTGTTTTCTTGTTTTTTGTGTTTTTCATTACTAATCTCTCTAGCAACTATATTTCCCTTGGCCAAAACTTTAAATGTACTACTTCCGGGCCAAACTGCAAACTTTCTACCTTATCCTGCTTCTTTCCCCTTTGCTGATTCTCACTGTAAATGTGGTTAAAAGGGTGGCTGTCACACTAACCCTGCTGCCTGAACTTTATGCTGCCTTGATACATTCTCAGCCAGACAAACGAATCTAATTCCCTGAAGCTTATTTAGCCTCCTATGGTCTCAGGGTTTGGATATAATAAAGTTAATTCTTTGTCAGGGTGTTTTCGAGTCCAATTCCCAACAGTGTATTTCTACTATATAAAAATTTTTCAGTATAACCTTTCTTGTCTGCATTTCTACAGCATTCTGTTCTTCTGATTCATAAGAATCAACGTAAGCTCTGATAGCAGTCCAGATTTTTTCTAACCTGATCCACCAAACTTTTCCTAACTCCTCTTGTGATCTACTTCCAAAGGTTTCTCTCCATCATCATGTACAGTAATAGGAACAATCCACTTCTCAACACTTTGTATTAGTTTTCCATTTCTGCAACAAAATATCTTAAAAATAGATTTTTACAGATCTATTTTTAGAGTTTTGGGGCCACGGCCAACTGACCCTGGCACTTTTGAGATTCTAATGAAGCAGAGTAGGAGCTACATTTCTGAGGGAGCATCTGGCCACAAACACCCACAGGATGTAAGTGAAGAGACAGAAGGAGCTATACTCCAGTATCGCCTTTGAAGGGATATCCCCAAAGGGTAGAAGATTTCCCACTGGACACCAAGTCTTCAACACACAGGTCTTTCAGACAGTCTAGATCTAAACTACTGCACCCATCTCATCAATTATTCAGAGTACTTTTATAGTTTTAGATTTTAAGTCTCCATTTATCTAGTGAAATTCTTCACTTTCTTAAAGATTTTAATCATCTTTTCAAAATTCTTTAATGTAGTTTTTAAAATTCTTATCTATTAGTGCAAATATCTGGTTTACCTATGAGTTCCCTTATTGTATTTATTTCCCTCTTGACTATGCATCTCATTTTCCTTTCTCCACATGCCTCCAAAGTTTTATTTTTGCCAGATATTCTATACAGAAGAACAACAAATACTAAAGAAGATAATATTTTCCCCAAAGGAAGTTCTCTGTCTCCTGTCAAGCAAGTAAAGAGTATGCCTCTTCTACCTATGAATTTGGGTTGTAGCTGAGTTACCCTCTGTTTAGTTCCAGTTCACGTTTGATTGCTCAAGTCTTATGGATTGACTTAAGGATAGTCCTCTTGCTCCAGCAAGGCTTTAAAATCTTACTTTACTGGGCCAGAGATTTAGCTCAGTGGTTCCAGCACATGCTTAGCAAGAGCAAAGTCCCTGGTTCGAGCCTGGTAACCACATACAATGCTGGGCGTGGTGACTCACACCCACCAGTCATCAGTACCACACACCACAGTGCTGGACATGGTGGCTCACGCCTGTAATCCCAACACTTGGGAGGTAGAGGCAGGAGGACTACTGAGTTTGAGGCTTGCCTGGGCTACATAGTGAGCTCAGGCCCAGCCTGAACTACAAAGTGAGATCCTATCTCAAAAAAAAAAAGAAAAAAAAGATCTTACTTTACTAGCTTAGTCCCAACTTTATTTATCACTACTCACTCAGCAAAAAAGTTCTGATGAGATTTGGTGAGTTGGGCAAACTAGCTCTGTGTCTGGGAATCTCATGTCCATGTGTTCTGACAGTCCACAGGAGGCTATGCAGAGTCCAGCCGGTTAATCTCAGTGTCACACACAATCCTTTCTGTCAGGTTGCCTTGCTTCTTTGCCCACCTATGCCTCCTGATTCAGTTAATGGTACAAATTCTTGCCAGTCACTTTTTGGCCATAACTCTTGAACTGAGTTTATTGAAATTTGCCTGTGACACTATTCTTCAACATGTTTAAAGAAAAATACATATTAAAAAGTTATGAAATTTTTCCTTCACTGTTACACAGAAAGCAATGGAGGAATGGTACTGGGGATGGAGCCCAAGAGTGCTGCACCACTAAGCCACATCCCCAGCCCTTTCTATTGTTATTTTGAGTCTGGGTCTTGCTAAATTGCCAGGCTGGTCTCCAACTTCCAATCCCCTAACTCAGCCTCCAAAGTGGCTCGGATTACAGAGTTCCAACACCACATTCAGCTCTCCCCCTTCTCCTTCATCTTTTCCTTTCCTCCCCCCCCAACCCCCAACCCGTAGCCCAGGCTGGCCTTGAATTTGCCATCTTCCTGCCTCGGTACCCAGACTTCTAGAAATACAGATGTGTGCCCCAATGCCCTGACAGTCCTTCTGTACCCATCATTCTTTTCACTGAAAAGTCATAAGGCACTCCCATGCCTTTTTACCTATATATTTAAACTCAAATGTCATATAAAAAAAAAACAAAACACCTTTCTAACCTCCCTCTAGGCATTTAGTGGCTTCATGTTTTATCATTATTTATTTACTCACCCTAGTGGGCTCCTCACTAGTCTAATGTCATCTACTATAGCTATGAAAAGATAGAAAAAAGGCAGGCAAGCAAAATCAACTAGACAAAATAGAAACACGCTTGAAAAAGTGGAAAAAGGTTACTGACTTTAAAATAAGTCATATCTCAGTGCTGGGCGTGGTGGCTCACGCCTGTAATCCCAGCACTCGGGAGGCAGAGACAGGAGGATTGCTGAGTTCGCAGCAGCTTGCCTGGGCACCATAGTGAGCTCAGGGCCAGCCTGAACTACAAAGCGAGACCCTGTCTCCAAAAAGCAAAAAAAAAAAAAAGTCATATCTCTTGTGAAATAGGAAGAAAATGTTCAGAGAAAAAGGAAAAGGGATGAGGAAAATAAAGAAGGGAAAGAAAAACTTTGATAACAAAAAAATGGAAACAAAGCTTATGTATATAGGGATTGGGGGTAATAGAGCAGGCAGGGGAAAGAAAAAATGAGAATCAAGATATATCATGTTCAGGTACAAATCTTTAATATTGAATGTGATCTACGTATATGTAAAATATACAAATAAACTCAATTGAAAAATAAAAATAAAAGATTCCTATAAAATAAAAAGTTAAATCTCTAAGCATTTAAAATAGTCTCAATGAAATTAATTATTAATAAGAATAATTAATAATTATTAATAAAACTTACTGATGGGAAAGACTTTTTTGATTCTAAATGAAATGTGTATACCTCAAAATACAAAGTAGTACTAGCCAATAGGGAGACGGCCCCTGTATACTATCATATTTTACAAGAGAACTGCTCAGCTCTCTAACTTTAGCACATTCTTCAAACACCGGATTAAACTGCATTCCTGTAATAAGCTCCCTGTTATATTTTTACACAACCCTATGTTATGCCACTCATAAAGACAACTATTTATACTCCTAATGTAAATGGGTGCCTGAATATATCAGAAAGTATTCTTAAACTAATGAATAAAATTCTACTCTTCAATTAAGAGATCTTTCAATACATGCATAATCATACATACTAGGAATTCATTTAGAACACGATGCTCCACTCTAATAACATGGTTGGAAAAGAAACATCCTGATCACAGTACTTTAAATATACTGCTTTTGATATCTGAGAAATTCTAAGGCAGAAGAACAGGGGGAAAGGAGGTGTCTAGGAGGGTAAATCAAATTAGAACTTATTACTGATTAGGGTAAAGGAAATAGAAATGATGATATAAAGAGTATAATTAAAATAGTTTAGTCAGGGTTCTTAGTAAAATAATTTAAAAGCTAAAAACATTCTATATTTCCTCTTAGTTCAAAAAATCAGGTACAATGTTTTAAAACAGACGTGAACTGAAGGTAAAGTCAATTAGAATGGCATTTTGTTAAAGACTCAAACTACTTTAAATAGCTACCTTAATCCATATAAAGACACCTATACCTGGATAAAACAGAAATGGAGCATCCTGTAAGTATTTTTGAAATATTTAGGGACATTTTTAAAGGGGCAACAAATTTTCCAATGCCTAAATGAGACTAAATTGTTCCTGCACTTACAGTTATGCTATCAGTAGGGTCATCCTATCAGACTATATGAAGAATAAGTGCTAAGCAAGGATGTTCACACCACCATAGACATTAATCCACAGGAACCCTAAATGCACAGGTATAAATTAGGATGGCTGAACTGTAGTTTTATCTTACACAGAAAACATTTAAATGGAAGCTAATGACAGCTGGTGAAATGTGAGTATGTGATTCAATCACTCAAAAACCACCAGCACTAAGCAACATAACGTAAAAGGTCTAGAAAGTGTTTGTGGATTTTTATGTGTTCATCTAGAGCAATTTGAAATTAAGACTTTCTGTTGTTTCCCAACCAATCAAATGTAATTAGGTTAAAAAAAAGTGAACCATGAAAGATAACCACTAGTTTTGTAGCTATTTACCTTCTAAGTATGTTTGTCTTAAGATAAAAGAACATGGCTAAAGAAAACATGGTTCATTTTTTTAAGTTCCTTACGATGCATACCCAGTCTCACTAAAGGCAGAAAACTGAGGTCAGCACGGCAAGAAAAATCAACCAGCAAAAGGGCAAAGATCAGGTGGAGTCCATATTTAAAGGATTGTTATTTCATAGTTCCCATGGAGACGAATACAGAAAAGTATGAGAAGTATGAGTGATGCAGAGCCACTGGCCACGCAGATCAGCCTGGTTACTATTAAGATAAAAATAAATACTTTTAAGTTTTATAAGGTGACTGGATCACTTCAAAGTACTCTACTAGATAGCTACTCCTAATGGTTTCCTAATTTGAACTCCTAAGACCCAGGGTCATAGCATTTCCTGAGAGGAATCATCTATTAAAAAAAAAAAAAAAGTCCCTCTGTCCTTATGTTCAACATAATAGCAAAAGAAATTACACCCACTGACTGTGAAGAAAATATGTATAATACTTATTTTCATACATCAAACTAGACTTGAACTGATTTTCACTATCAGAATAACTGAGGAGAAAATTGGTATTTTTTTAAGGAAACATGGTCCCTAATCGTAACTAGGCTGAGATGTTATAAAAGTGAGAAAATTTGACATCAGAATTAAGGTATCAGAAAATATATTGTTTGCAAAAAAAAAATAAAGCTGATAGCTTAATGTTTAAGTGGAGGGAAAACACCATAAGACAAGTAATTATAAAGAGGAACTACAAAATTAAACATGAATTTACAGTAAAATGTAGTAAAATTACACATTACTTAAGAATTACACTGTACATAGAAACAAAAATTAATATACTTTTTCTCCTCAAAATAATATATAAAAAAAGAAGATATGTTAAGGTAATAGAAAAAAGGTTCTTAGCAAGAAGCTGATAATTATTGAAACAGCCATAGACCCAGTTCCCTGTATACTTGTGCATGTTTGAAGTTTCCAATAAATATATTCTAAATTATTACACATCTTCATACTATCATTTATTATCACTATCAAAACTCAGTGACATTTTAGGTGTTTCAGTAGAGTACTGTGTCCTCCATATTTAAAGACGACACAGGCAACACAGCAATAGGGAATACTCCTCTACTTTTTTGCATAGAGCAACTATTAATATCCACAGTCTCTAATTCTTGGACTAAGTATTTGAGAAGTTCATAACTAAAGGCGGAAATGTTTACTTTAAAATTAACTAGATTTTACCAGATCTGAAACAATACATCTTGATTCATAGAGTAACATCATCTTTTAAACAAACAAGACAGAAAAGGTAAAGAATGCTAAAAAGCTACTCTCTTACCTTGACCAAGATGTGAAGGTTTTTGAGAAACTATGTGGCCACTGCCATCTAAAACATACTGGGTGCTAAAATTATCAGCAGCTGTCCTTGTTGTAATTAAAACCTGGAAACAAAAAATTCTCTAGTACAATTATCATTTTAGGTATTGCAATAAGTTCACCACCAAATTAGATTCAAAATACTGATAATTAGCAGGGATTTAGCTCAAGTGGTACTGCACCTACGTGGGAAGCACAAGGGCCTACTTCAATCCCTGGTAATGCCAAAAAACACCCAAAACT
Source organism: Thryonomys swinderianus (assembly GCA_004025085.1). NCBI lineage: Eukaryota > Metazoa > Chordata > Mammalia > Rodentia > Thryonomyidae > Thryonomys > Thryonomys swinderianus. The sequence goes on from PVIC010046914.1 coordinate 11,617, forward strand.
GATAATTATAACATATTTACTTAATAATGAAAGATTTTACTTGATATATTTGTATGATGACTTCTCTTGAAATATTTCTTAGTTACACTAGTAGACCATCTTATATATTTTATATATATAATTGTAAATTAATGATTTGCCCGTATTCTAATTAAAACAAAAACAAACCCATGTACTTGAAATGGCAATTATAGTATATGCACTGTATGATTTACTCGTGTAGAAGCAAATATTTCATCTGCATTTAAGGAATCATTTTTAACAAAATTTCATAAATTGTGGATAAAATAATCCTTAGGTAAACTGATCATTCCTTTCCCGTTACACCTTGTTCAAAGCTGTATTTTTGGATTTAAAGTATATGGGTCAAAAAGTTAAAAATATACACATGTATCTTTATGGACAAATTTTTCTGACATCTAAATATAAACTCATTAAGTGTAAATATGTATTAATCAGAAAGAAAAAAAAACTTTAGCACTAAACAAGGGAGAAATTCATTCACTATGCAAATATTTCCTATCTGGATATAGTAGCACATGCCTGTAATCCCAGAATTCTGGGAACCCGATAAAAAAGGACCCCAAAATTGAGTCCAGCCCAGGCAATGTTACAACTTATTGAGATCCAGTCTCAAAAATAAAATGCGATAGGGCTCAATCCAAAGACCCTAGGTTCAATTCCTAAATACTGCAAAGAAAAAAGGTTTTTTAAAAAACCCTATTTCCTCAAATGTTTCTCAAACAAATTTTAGAGCAAGTGTACTCATTTGAGCTTCTCTCATCCTTGCAAGATTATTAAAAAATGTGAGACCAGCAAGTCACATCTGTGTCACAAAACCAAAGGTGGGGTTGGGTGTGGTGTCAAGGACAGCAAAGGAGACTCCAAAGAAAGGAGCCAGATAGAGTAAGCAAGAGTGACTCAGACTCAAGTGTAATCTTTCTTGGTCATCTCTGGACTCAGCAGAGCTGGATATCCTAAATATATCTACATAATTTAGAAACCACAAAGATCCACCTCTACTGATGCAACTCCCTGGTCCACTTTCGTCTACATTTGACAGTTCTGTCACTCTGTCCTCACCAAGCAGATTTACTGGAGGTCATATGGCTCTGTGAACATGTGGGCACTCAGTAGGAAATACCAGAACCTCTGCACAAATACGACTTTTCTAGCTCAACATGCCAGTGGAGCCTGTTTTATTCTAAGATTGTAGTACATAGAAACCTTATGAAGGGCATTGGGTCAAGCTGCTATTTCTGTGAAAAAAAGCTGCATCTAAAAGTTGTGAACACTTTATTGGGCTACAGATTCCTTTTTTTCTTTATCAGGATTCAGTACTGACCTTTGAATCTTACTCCCTTTTTACTTATTGGTCATACTGATTGATGTTTTAGATTGTAGAGATACTTAGAATTTTTCATTTAAAAAAAAAAAAAGGTGTGAACCTCCATGTACTCTTAAGTGACTATCTTACTTCTTCCAAAATATATTCCATAGCTTGAAAGCTGTACAATTCAAAATGTTTTCCTGATAACTAATCTTAATCTTTCTTGCTGTAGCCTGACTGTACTGTATCTATTAATGATTTCTTCTAGTGAAGTATAAACCAAAACACAGAGGACAGAAATGGCTAGATATTCTCTCCTGGGTTTAATTATTTCACAATTGTCTCTTTAAAACAATTCTACATTGAAGCAACTGCTTCTCAAAAATCCCCAGGTGAAATGAAATTTTATTTCCATTCTCTAAAGAGCTGGCCACTGACCTCCAGTTGGTGTCACTGAGCAAGGTGCCCTGGAACCTTGAGTTCCAAAACTGACTCTGCCACTGGCTTCTGGACAGTCTCAATAAATGATTACACTATCATCTTTGCGGGGAGTGAAGATACGATGATGATCTCTTACTTCATAAGGTTACATGGGATTTTTCCTTAACCGCTTCAAAGCATTCTGTAAGATGGTAACTTGTTCATCCCTTTAAAACATACTGATGTGTAGTAAATTTTCTCCAGCATACATGAATAAACGGGAGGGCTAAAAATGTGAAACAGGACCGGGCACACCTATAATCCCAGCACTTTGGGAGACTGGAGCAGCAAGATTTCAACTTAACAGCCCATCTTGGGCAACTCAGCAAAACCTATTCAAAAAGGGGTGAGGCATGGGCAGAACTGTATGTACCTCAATGCAAAGGCCCTGAGCTCAATCCCTACTACCCCCCAAAAGACTCTGTTTAAAAGTTAAAATGAGGGCTGGAGGGTTAGCTCAGTGGTTCCGGCGCCTGCCTTGCAAGCGCAAGGACCTGAGTTCAATCCCCGGTAACCACATATAATGCTGGGCGTGGTGGCTCACGCCTGTCATCCCAGCACTCGGGAGGCAGAGACGGGAGGATTGCTGAGTTCGCGGCGGCTTGCCTGGGCACCATAGTGAGCTCAGGGCCAGCCTGAA
>PVIC010046915.1:0-14068 GCA_004025085.1 Thryonomys swinderianus
TTCTGGGATTGCCTGGCACTGTGGTATGTGGTGCTGATTGCTGGCGGACATGAGTCACCGCACCCAGCATTGTATGTGGTACCAAGGATCGAACTCAGGACCTTGCGCTTGCTAGGCATGGGCTGGAACCACTGAGCTAAATCTCCAGCCCCTTACTGTCCTTTCTTTCTCGTTTTGTATCTCTGTGAAGGAGAGATATTTGTGAGCACAAAAAGGCCATCTCTTTTGACAGGCTCGTCTCCCTTGAAGGCAGTTGCAGGATTTCTTAAATTTTTATTTCCTAACTTTTAAATCAACAAATTATAATTGCACATAAAGAGGTGCAATTTAGTGTTCTTTCCTTTATTTTTATTTTTTTGAGACAGGGTCCCACTTTGTAGTTCAGGTTGGCTCTGAGCTCCCTATGTAGCCCAGGCAATCCTGGAACTCAGCAATCCTCCTGCCTCTGCCTCCTGAGTGCTGGGATGACAGGCATGAGCCACCATGCCTGGTTTTAGTGTTCATTTTTAATTATAAGATATTTAGAAAAATATTAAAAGATTTAAAATTTTACTGCTATCATTTTAAGATTTAACAGATTTAAATCTCCCCTTCTCTCCCCCCATCCAAATAAGATGTTTATGATACAGGTAAACCCCAGAACCATCCCTTTCCTTCCCTCTTGCCTTTCCAATCATTCTTGTGCATGTTTTCATAATTTTATTGCATCTGAACATTTTCATAAACAATACACAGTATCGTCTGGGTTGTTTGAAAACATCTTCCTAAATGGTATGTCCTAGTGGGTTCTGACAATGAGTTTATGAGCACCAATAACTTCCTCTTGTTCTGATTATATTTTTCATTAGCACGCTCTTGTATCCACCGCCCAGCATCTGGAAGATACTCAACAAGCATCTTTGGAATTAATGGCACAAGAAAATAAAGTAGATCAAGTGAAGATGTCACCCAAGACAGGTAGTAATCTTACACACTTTTTAAAATTTGTTGGCCTAAGAGACTTCAGTGACCCAAGTAACTCGCCCAATATAGGTACTTTTCTTTTCCCCCTAGAAGAGGCGGAGCTTCGTAAATACCTCCTTTAAAAGTCCCCTGCCTACAGGGTCCAATGCATCTTCGCTCACACAGCTCGACTTTTGACCCCAATTTCACTGGGATCCCCTAATATTTAAATTCTTAGCCCATATCCTCCCTTTCCCCCCACTGCTGGCTTTGTGGGCGAGTCTAGCTTCTCCTACCACCCAGAGTTCATCCCCTGCAGTGCCAAGGAAGGTACATGACACATCGTGGGGCAGCTGAAACACTAGCAGTCACTCAGAGGAGTGGACACAGTCCACCTTCCCGAGGAGCAGAATGAGGGGCACTCAAGGAGCTGAACTCCGGGCTGCACTTCCCTGTGAGGCTGAACCCACCCACAACAATGGTGCTGCAAACTGCTCCAATATTTACTGCCCTGACTCCAGGACAGGGGTCATGGGATTTATCACACTAATTGATAGCGCCAGAGGAGATACCGTGCCAGTGATAGTGGTATCACATGAACAAGCATAAGGACCCCTCTTAACAAGCCAGCTTGTATAGTCACCTTAAATCAACAACCCTGTGAAAGCCAACTGCAGTACCCCCTGTTATACCCTGAAGCAATAGTTCAGGACGTCAAGAGATGATTCCCTCCACCCCTCTCCTAGTAGAGTGATGGAAGAGCCCATTCTTCATAGCAGCTGGTGAAAACCCACCTTTCATATAGCAAACATCTCAACAGTGAGCAGCTTGCCGTCTCCCTTTGATTTTTCTACGAGAGTAAAATTTGGGCCAGCTGCTTCCTCATAACCCCCTGAAATTTGCAAAGAAATGACAACCTATATAAAACCTATGTGTCAAAGGAGAGATAAAATGTTACTAGTGGATCAAAAAGGCAGCTCTGAAGTCGAGCCCAGTTGGCCTCCATAGTAGTGTTTGCTGGGTAAACATAACAGAAAGAATAAGAGTGCGGGCTTTCAATTAAACAGACTTGGGTTTGAGTCTCAGCTTTACTAACACTCTCTGCAGGACACAAGGCATGTTATTTCTTTAAGACTCAGTTTAGCCTTCTGTAACATGGTGGGTGAAATAATATCACCCTCATGTGGTAGTTAGAAGTGGTCAGAGATAATGAGTTTAAAGCTCCATGAACGGAACTCAGTGCATTTTAAATGGTTAGGAAACTTAGTGCATTTTAAGTGGTTAGAAAATATTCCTGTAGTTATTCATACCATTTAAATCTTCATGGTGCTTTTCACCACGATCTCTTCTGACTTACTGTTTAACTCTTCCAAAAATACCTTGCCTTTGGCTCCACTCTGCTTGCTACCTAGACTGCTCATCTCTTTCTTCTCTATTTTTCCCTTCTAGACCCAACATGGCCAATCTTTACTCCTTTGCAAGGCCTATTTCTACCATTATACTCTCCAAGCGGTCTTCTAAAAGGTGAGTTTTCCAACCCTGAGCCCATTACTTTCTTTTTATTCCCACTGTGCACTAGAGGACATTAATATTTTCCTAGTACACCATAAATGCTTCCAAGACTCATATGTCTATTACAGGCTTCTCTTTTCCACAGTGTTTGCATAGTGCTTGTAAAGTTGCAGCAGAAGTATTGCTTGATCACAGTAAAGAAAACATAATGGTTAACAGCTCAAATCAAAAAGACCTGAGGCTCAATCACAACTCATTATTTAAAGCCCATTATTTAAAATTCAAATCTTGACTCTTTCTTCTACAAAATGGGCATCACTGTTGCCCAGGCGCAACTAAGGACCACTGGTCATGCTATATTTGAATTGCTAATATACATTCAGAAAAAAGGGGCCTCTTTCTGGGCTAATTAGTTCAGTCACTGTTGCAATCAACTTTAATATTAGTGATGTACTCCCAGGATGCTACATAACTATCCTCATAATTATTAATTTTCTATTATTCGAATCAGTTCTAGCCCATATCAGAGACGTGTCCCTCAAAGGTTTATCCTGTTCCCTCTACTCAGGGGTCAAGACTAACAAGACCGCCATTGCAGTAGACATATATTTTCATGCTTTTGTTTTTATGAAAGTCTCTCTTCGTAGTTCAGGCTGGTCCTGAGCTCACTATGTAGCCCAGGCAAGCCTCAAACTCAGCATTCCTCCTGCCTCTGCTTCCCAAGTGCTGGGATTACAGGCATGAGCCATCACGCCCAGCATTATGGTATGTGGTACCAATTGCTGGTGGGCGTGAGTCACCATGCCTGGTATTGTTGTATGTTGACATTGGGCATTGAACCTGGGACCTTGTGCTTACTAGGCTGGAACCTATGTGCTGGAACCACTGAGGTAAATCTCTGGCCCTTTCATGCATTTTTCATGGTGAGGGGTGTGAACCACTAATCCCACCCATTGTGCCAGCTTTTAAACTCAACAACTCACAGAGCTTTTCTCTTATCTGACAGTGAAAAAAGAAGCTTGACTGTAGTCTTTTGCAATAACTGCTGTTTACCATGCCCACTTCTTCACCACCACCTCTGAGCCTTGATTGACAGAGTACATCCAACCCCTTCTTCCAGCTGAATAGACCATTGGAATGTGGCAAAGACAAAGGGTTCTGGAAGCTTCCAGAACCAGATTCTTTCTTTCTATAACCCTGGCTGACTGGAAATGCTGGGTAACAAGTGTACTCTTTCTAAGCTTTAATTTCTTCATCTATTAAATGGAACTAATTTGATAAACAGCGATCTCTGTGAATGTGGAAAATGGAGTATGTGGAAAATCAGCTCTCCTACATTCAACACACAGAGAAAAACTAGAGAAAATATAACAAAAATAAATGTTGAAATCCATGATCTGATGAATCATAATAATAAAAAGAAAATTCTCAGGCCTCCAAAACAGAGTGGGCTCTCAAAAGCAGATTAGTGGATTGCAGTGGTCATGGTGGAATTTCACCTTGAGTGATTTTGGGATCCACCGTGGGCCCTGGGGCGGCACACTTCTAGGTGTGTCTGGGCACAGACCTGAGGGGGTGTGCAGTTCCTCACCCCTTCAGCTTCAGCCCTCTTGCTCTGCTTCCCCACGTCACAGACTAAGCAACCGAGCTCAAGTAAGCCCTTCCATCATGAGGTCTGTATCGAGGAGCCAGCCAACCATGAAATGAAACCGCAAATTAAATCTGTTCCCCTTTAAATTGTGCATGTTGGATATTGTGTCTCCACAAAGAGAAAGCTGACTCACATAGGAACAGTGAAAAAAGTCAAAGAATTCCCAGAAGAACCAGAAATTGATAAAGGCCTTGGAGCCAGGAGGCTATATTTCAGGTGGCTGCAAGACAAGATGCTCAACTTGAATTCTCTGTTTAAATCTAGGAACACAAGGGGCCATCTGACTATGAAAATAGAATTGAAATATTCCCTCCATTGTTTTGAATGCATAATACACGTAGTATAGCTGGAAATTAAGACCCATAATAATTTATGAATTCTAAATTGATACATTTCACTAAGTGGAATTTATCACAAAAATGGATTGGAAATTGTTAAAAATCCACTGTCTTCTAGAAGAAGCAAACCCATCACTCGCTTTGAAAGGGAGATGATATACATCCAGACACTGGGACTTGATTTTCACTAAGGGGGAGTTTACTACAAAAAAATAACAATTTGTCTACCACATAATAAACCACAAGAGCAAAATTTGACAGTTACAACAAGTGGAATGATTTTTCAATAGAAAATGGAGATTAAAATATGAAAATTATTTAAAAATAAATGTTTTAATATTCAAAGAGAAGTAACAAACAAAAACATTTTAAAGACTTTTAACAAAAACTTTTTTAGCTGATTAGATAGATAACTTGATAATGAACACATAGCCATTGAAATACATATATGTACTTGATGAATGGGTCAAACATAAGTTAATTATAGCTGAAGAAATAACTGATCAATCAAAACATGGAAGTGATAAAGACACTCAGGTGTATAATACAGAGGAACACAATGGAAAATATGAACAAGAAAATTGAAGCGTGGAGAGACATCCACACTATATTTTTAGCAAAGTTATGTTTTTTTAGCAAAGTCTAAAGGGTAACAAAGTCAAGGCAAAAAGAAACATTGGAATAGAAGTTAAGTGAAAATTTATTCAGAATCCAGGAAACACTGAAGCCCTCAGATTAAAGGAATATTCATAAGACTGAAAAGAAGAAGAAACATTATCCAGATGTACTATGGTATAGTAATTCTACTACATACACTGTAATTTGTCATATATTATAAAACATGAAAAGCAAATCTTTGGGGATCAAAGCTTCAAATTCTCCTCAAAGAAAATATAAAATATTCACAAATAAATGTTTATAATATAAAGAAATCACTCCATTTATACCAACGATGTGAGCAAACATCAGAATATCTTAAAAGAGCTAACAAAATGTATTGACCCATCTCAGTTTCTATGCTCAACTAAATTCTTATTCAAAGAGGACAAAATAAATTTGTCTTTAGCTTCCAAAAGACTGAGTTTCTTATTCACAGACCTCATGTAAACCACTTCTAAAGAATATAATTCAGCCGAAAGAATTTTAAACCCATCTGGAAACAGAGAGATGAAAGAAGAGAAAAAAAAATTGGCAAACATGTTACTAAAGCTACAAGTATTGATTATAGAAAAGAATAATGTTGAGCAATGTTGATGGAAGTGATTAAAAACAAGTTGAATGTTGGGAACAAATACATGGAAATTGGAAATAGAGATTGGAATAAAGGTAAAAATATTTTATTGTTTAGGAAATAATTTATTCATTTTAAACTTCCAAATATATACATTAAGAAAAATAGAATGTAGAACTTCTATAAGAGGCAAAAAGGAGTAAAGAAGGCATGACTCATCAAACAGAAGACAAAAAGAGAAAAGAGGGAAGAAGACAAAAAATAGAAAATACAAAATACAAATGATTTTCTCAATTACACATATATCTTGGAATAAATATGAGTAAAGTCACTCTCTTCTGGAAAAAACTATTAAATTTTACTGGTTTTTACTGAATTATATGCTATTTATAAAAGAAACACTTAAAATAAGAATGAAAAGTTGTGAGTGAATCAAAAAATTACATAGCATAGAAATATTAGTAAAAAAAAATTTCTGTTTTAAAATTGATTTTACAGGCCAGAGGGTTAGCTCAGTGGCTCCAGCACCTGCCTCACAAGCAAGGTCCTGAGTTCGGTCCCCGGTAACCACATATAGTGCTGGGCGTGGAGATTCACGCCCACCAGCAATCAATACCACATACCACAGTGCTGGGTGTGGTGGCTCACGCCTGTAATCCCAGCACTTGGGAGGCAGAGGCAGAAGGATTGCTGAGTTCGAGGCTTGCCTGAGCTACATAATGAGCTCAGAGCCAGCCTGAACTACAAAGCAAGACCCTGTCTCAAAAAAATAAATTGATTTTATTGGAATATATTATATACACATTATGAACATATTCAACACTGAGGGTTTGTATCAGTACAAAGTACAAAAATTTTCTTCATGGGCTGACAAGCTAGTTCTAAAATAAATTTAGTAGAATAAAGGACAAAGAGCAGCCAAGTATATTATGAAAAAGACAAATCTTGTCTTATTAAGCATCAAGACATATTAAATGATAATAATTAAAACACTGAAGTACTAGGATAAAAATGGACCAATGAAACACGAGTTTTCAGACTGCACGTATGTGGAGACATGGTGATATTATAGACCAGTGGGGGAAAAAAGCAGGAAGAGTCAATACTTAACTATTCACTGGGAAATGAATAAAAGTGAGTAGAACTCTATGTTAGTCAACATGCAAAAACTGACTTATGGAATAAAAACTCTTAATCTGAAAAAAAAACTTTTAGAAAATTAGAAGAGAAATTAGACATGAAAAGAAAACAAAAATTGAAACCCATAAAGAAAATGTTTGATGTTTGTATCAAAAAATGTTGCAGTGACAAAAAGAATTCATAAAATGAACTTGAGAGCAGAAGAAAAGACTCGTATCCAACATATCAAACATGATACTTGTTTTAGTAAGCACTCTTAATTCAACATGAATTCACAACGAATATAAAGCTCTCTCCCTAACACCATGACCTTGCCAGTTAGAGAAGAACACAAACATTGAGAAGAACACAAACATTCAGCACATAACAATGTCTAAAAGCATATTTATCTACTTAATCTGAAATTTATAGGACAATAGTAGAACTTCACATATCCTTATTATGTGCAATTCTAAGGGCCATTGTGTTGAAATACCCACCCCCTGCAGAATTTGCACATTCCATTCAACTCCTGAATTGACGGCATTAAAGGGGCAGGGCCTTGGGAAGGTAGTTAGGTCATGAAAGCAGAGACACATACAGAGACTCAATGTCCTTATAAACGGGGCCCTGTGCCTCATATCATGTGAAGTTACAATAAGAAGGTAGCTGTCTGGGACCCAAAAAATGGGTCCTTACCAGAAGCCAAATCTGACAACAGCTTGACCTTAGACATTCTGGTCTCCAGCATTGTGAGAATGAATTTCACTTGTTTATCTGCTCAGTCTATAGTATTTTGTAATAGCATACCTCATGGAATATGCCATATAACTTTTATGTGCATGTTGCCACAAGAAAAAAAAAGGAAAATTATCTTTCTGAAATTCACACGGAATTTGAATGTAAGACATGTAATCAAATTTCCTTAAGGCAAAATCATCTTCAATTCATAAATCTTAAAATATGTTGAAAATCTGACTGTAAAAATATTACGTTTTAACCAAGCAGAGTGTTGCTTAGCTATAAACCCAGCACAGAAGAAGTTTGAAGCAGAATTGCAGATTCAAGTTCCGCTACCTGGCAAGTTAGGAAGACACTGTCTCAAAAGAAGTGGTTTTTGGGCCTGAGATTTAACTCAGTGGTTCCGGCGCCTACCTCCCAAGCGCAAGGCCCTGAGCTCCATCCCCACTAACCAAATACAACGCTGGGTGTGGTGACTCACACCCTCCAGCACTCAGTACCACACACCACAATGCCAGGCGTGGTGGCTCACACGTGTCATCCCAGCACTCGGGAGGCAGAGACAGGAGGATTGCTGAGTTCGAGGCTTGCCTGGACTACATAGTGAGCTCAGAGCCAGCCTGAACTGCAAAGCAAGACCCTGTCTCAAAAAAAAAAAAAAAAAGTTTTTTATAAAAGGATGGGAAGGTAGCCCAGTGGTAGAACACCCCTGGGTTCGATCCTCTATGCTGGGAAAGGAAACAAGTGTCTTATGTAATTGAACTGTAAAAGAAAAAATCTGGTAGAGTAAGTGGAAGAAGAGATAGAACAATGTAACTGCTACTCCGTTACGTTCGGTATCTGATTTCGAGACCTGTCCCTTATAAATGAAAAGACTAATGTCTGGAAAGACAGGGCCACAGAACTGCTGCCCTCTACGGTGCCCAGAGAGATATTTCTATCTCCCTGTGAGGGGTGGCTTGTTGTTCGGCTGTCAAAGAGAGGTCAACCTCCAGCTGTCAGCACCCACAGGGTCTGCCTCCGCTGCAGGGCGCCGTGCTCCACAAGGTCACATTGTCCCCAGGCACCTTGTACCCAAGGAGGGGTCGACGCCTTGAGGACTTCCCTACCGTTTTTACCACCCAAGAAACGACCCGGGTGAGCCGTGCTTGCTGGAGAGCTTGTCAGGCTGAGCAGGCTCCACAGGCTTGTATCTCATCTCCGCGCCTTCCTCTGACCAGTTTTCTCTCCTCCTTTCTTTCGTGTATCTGAATCTCCAGCGAGCATTCGAGGGTCCAGCCAGCAGCACCGGGACTGTGTCTTGGCTGCTACACACAACCTCTCACTCTCATGTGCCAGAACTGCTTTACGACTCCAGCCCTTCTTGCCCTGGCCAGATCCTTTCCCAGAAATGGGAGCAGAGGAGAGAGTCGTTTTCACTCAGGCTGAGGAGTGACTTGAACCCAGACAGACTCTGGGACGTATTTTCTGTGTTCCTGATGCTGTACTTCACCTCGGATTGCTCAGTAAGGCCACCCCGTGCCTGTGTCTGTAGAACCAGGAAGACTGATGTCACATGACCACACATCTCCAATAGACTGTCGGAGATGTGTGGTCACGTGACATCAGTCTTCCTGTGTCTGTAGAACCAGGAAGACTGATGTCACGTGACCACACATCTCCAATAGACTGTCGGCACCGTCCAGTCCAGCATTCCTGATACGGTCACCTCTGGCCTCCAGTCCCACTCTGGCTCCTCCTCTCAACCTACGCGGGCCCACGGGATCTCGCGACCTCACAGCTCTCAGCCCGTCTCCACCTCCACGAAGAATTCTCACCTACGATTCTTTCACTTTCCCATCAGTAAATCCACAGACCTGGCTCGTGCTTTGTTCTTTGCTGTTCCTCTGTTCGTCTCCACCCAGGCATCCCGTCATCTCGAAGCCAGGGTCTTTCTCAGTGTTCTGGGTCCCAGCCCTTGAAGTACTTCGATCAAATGATCTTTTCCTTCCTCTGCAGGACCATAAATCACTCTTTTCATACTGGATTATTTCCTTCAACTCAAACAAACATGCTGTCGTAGCTCCCATTAAAAGTAAAAACAGAAACTCCCTTGAACTCTTGTGACCCTCCAGCTGCTGCTCCTCTTTCTGCACTTTGTGTTTATGTGAGACTTGATTACAGATGTTGGGTCTGCTTGTTCCTTCTCCACTTAGGCCTTAGGCCTTACTTGGTACAGTGTGTTCCACGGCTGCCACTACACAGAAGTGGTCCTTATGTAGGTCATCGGCCATCTGCACTGTTAACTCCAAAGGTCACATTTCAATGGTTGTTTCAATTGATTTTACCACAGCATTCAAAACAATTAACCACTCCTGCCTTATTGGAACTCCCTCATACACTGGCTTTTTTTTTCTTTTTTCTTTTTTTTGAGACAGGGTCTCGCTTTGTAGTTCAGGCTGGCCCTGAGCTCACTATGGTACCCAGGCAAGCCTCGAACTCAGCAATCCTCCTGTCTCTGCCTCCCGAGTGCTGGGATGACAGGTGGGAACCACCACGCCCGGCACTGTGGTATGTGGTACTGATTGCTGGTGGGCGTGAGTCACCATGCCCGGTATTGTTGTATGTGGTTATTGGGGAATCGAACCAGGGACCTTGTGCTCACTAAGCAGGCACCAGAACCACTGGCCACTCCTGTCTCGGCCACTCCTCCCCTTGACGTCTGGCCCTCTCAGCCTCAATCCTTTATTTCATTTCTCCTCCCGGAACAAACATAATCCATAATGTACATTTTCGTTTTCCATCGCGGCCATCTTAATCCAACCCATGACTTGGGTGTTGGCCGTTGTAGCTGCTTCTGCCCTGGGCCTCCTGGATCCTCCCTTGCTCCCTAGTCCGTATTCCACAGAGGATCCAGGGGAAGTCTTTACTAAAGAAAAATCAGATGGTCTCGTGCCTTCCGCAACATTTCCAGCCTTCCCGAAGCACGTCTGCGGAATTCACGCTTCCTCCCCAGGGCCCACCGCTCTCTGACCCTTCGTCCGCACCGAGCCACACGGCAGAGCCTCGGTTCACTGTCTTGCCACACCTGATACTCAAGCCACAGTGGTGCCTCTCCCCAGTGCTTCACACGCCCTGGGCCTTTTCTGCCTCAGAGCTGCACCCGGGGCGTGCTCTCTTCTTCTTTGCACGGCTGGCACATCTCAGCCCGCGATTTGCCATCTTCCGGCATTGAGCTCGCTAAGCTTCTTCTCTCCCTTTAGTATTCTCTGTTAATGTGCTCTCTTAATGGCCTTTATGGAACCGATTGCCGCTCGTTATTATAACCGTGTGTCTCTCCCGTGTGTGCGTGGATTCCAGTTATTTTATTCACCAATGAGCCCTTAGCGTTAATATTGCTGGGTACCTAGTAGGCCCTCAAAATAATGTGAGTGCGAGACTGTGCGTGCTTGCCTTTTTTTAATACCGAATTGAATGAAATGATGTCTGAACACGTCACGGTATACTCTGGATATTTTCTTTACTATTCCTCACCAGTGGAAAGAAGGGTGCAGTGCACATGACGGGGAGTCTCAAGGGGCTGGAGAAACACTCAGAACGGGAAACTTACGAGATGATCAGACCCGGAAGTGGGTGTGGGGGAGGGTAAAACACGAGGCTGGCTTTGGAACCCGGATGTCTGCTCAGTGCACTGCTCGCTTCTGCTTCCAGGGAAAGGTAAAGCAGCCCCAAAGCTTAGAAGCTGGTTGTTTAAAATCCAAGTCAGAAGGAAAGGAGATTAAAAAAGAGAGACCAGAGAAAAAAGGTGGAAAGAGAAGGAGGGGAAAGGCACAAAATATTCGTAGTGTTGTTATTCTGTGCAACCGAGAACAGCACACTAAAGGGGAGGAGAGAAATCTAACAAAGTGCTTGGAAATGTTATTGCTGGAACTAAAGTGATTTGAGGTGGTTTTCGTGAAAGATCTTATCAAGTAGTTGGCCACCAGTCCCAGGATCTGATGACAAGCACTGTCTGCATATAAATTAGTCATGTCTTTATTCATCAGGAACTGGTCACACTGCTTCCCCTGCTGCTGCCTCTGGACATTTTTTGCACCTGTGGTCTCATCCCCTTGCTGAGCATTTCTTAAACCCATGGCTCGCAGCTCTGCAGCATGCTGGGCAGAATCCTGAGGAGGAGCTGGGAGCAGTGGTGCATGCCTGCAGTCCCAGCACTCCGGAGGCTAGATAGTGGTACCACGGCAGTAGAGAAAAGGAAATTTCATATCATAGCACTTACGATCTCATTGTAACAAAAAAACCTGTAAATGGGCATGTGATATTGTATGAGAGTTCTCTAGAGGAAACAGAAACAGTAGAATATATACATGTAGGGCCAGAGTTCCAGCACCTGCCTCGCAAGCACAAGGTCCTGAGTTTGATCCCCGGTAACCACATACAATGCTGGGCGTGGAGACTCACGCCCACCAGCAATCGATACCACATACCACAGTGCCGGGTGTGGTGGCTCACGCCTGTCATCCCAGCACTCAGGAGGCAGAGGCAGGAGGATTGCTGAGTTCGAGGCTTGCCTGGGCTACATAGTGAGCTCAGGGCCAGCCTGAACTACAAAGCGAGACCCTGTCTCAAAAAACAAAACAAACAAAAAACACAAAACAAAATAAAACAAAAGAATATATACATGTATATATAACATCATGCGAAGAGATTTAACAGGTAGGCTCACAAGATCAGAGGCAGGAGAGGCCACAATGGCTGTCTGCACACTACAAAGCCAGGGAAACCAGTATCTGGTTGGCCCCAAAAATAGAAGCCGCAGAACAAAAAGGCCCAAGGATGAAGTGCCAGTTGTAGGTCAAAGGCCTGTAAGTTCACTGAAGGGTCACTGATGCGGGTCTGCACAGAAGGGTCAGAACACTGGACACCTGAGGATCAGCATCCCCAGGCAACGGCAGCAAAGGATGGACCTGCTCAAGAAGACTCTTCATACAGCAACACCTGCCTGTCCTTTCCCTTTTGCATATCCAGCCACAGACCAGACACATCCAGAACTGTGCCTCACTGACTTACCAGGCATTGCTTAAACTATTAAGGTTAGCCCAGCGTGGTGGCTCACGCCTGTCATCCCAGCATTCGGGAGGCAGAGGCAGGAGGATTGCTGAGTTCGAGGCTTGCCTGGACTACATAGTGAGCTCAGAGCCAGCCCGAACTACAAAGTGAGACCCTGTCTCAAAAAAAAAAAAAATCTTACTTTAAAAAGTGTGCTCGAAACTGTAGATTTGATTGGATCTTTTGAAATATAAATAATACAGAATACCACCTAAAAACACATTTTCTTTCTTAATAACACTGACAATAACATATGTAGCTTTTAAATAATCAATTTATTTTTCTAGCAATTGCAAGGTAAAGAGTTCACAACCTATACTTCTATGACCAGCTTTTTGAACCTCAATGTAATATTTTTATTAATAAGATTAAATGCTTTCTTATATGGACAGTCCTACTTCACATTTAAAAAAAATTTTTTTTTTTTTTTGAGACAGGGTCTCGCTTTGTAGTTCAGGCTGGCTCTGAGCTCACTATGTAGTCCAGGCAAGCCTCGAACTCAGCAATCCTCCTGCCTCTGCCTCCCAAGTGCTGGGATTATAGGCGTGAGCCACCACGCCCAGCCACATTTTAAAATTTTAATTCTTGTGTCTATCGTGAAATATATTCTCTCGATTTTGCATTTCTTGTGACAATTTGAAAGAAACAAGAGAAATTACAAAAAAATTCAAATCAGCCAAATTCAGTGGACAGATACAGAATTTTTGTCAATAGCTATTTTGATATTACACTGTGAGGCTAACATTAGTGATGAGTCTGCCAAAATAAACCATCGAAATCAAGGGTAAATGATCAGCCATGGCTAGATGAGGGTCAAGACTTCATTTCCTTGAAGAATAAATGTGAAAAACATATAAAGTTGTTTTCTCCCTCAAAAAAGAAGAAAATAATGATCCACATTAAAATATCAATACACCAAAATTAAGAGTAACAGAGATGATGAGTATGTAAAACATATCAGTGAAGCGTGAGGATTTGCAAAGAAAGATGGATAAGAGCTAATTGACTTGAACGATCTAATATAAATCTCAATGAGAGAAGGGAAATGCAGATGAAATCTCATTCCGCAGAAGGCTCCAAATACCACGGCGCCATGTTTCTCAGAGAGTGAAAGTGAAGGTTGGGTGGCAGGACTAACTAAGGGGGGTTAAAACACCTTAAATCCCTCCACCAGTCAGCAAATTAGTTAACTGCACAACCTCAGTTAAGCAAAAGAAGAAGAAAGAAGAAAAGAAGAAGAAGAGGAAGAGGAAGAGGAAGAAGAAGAAGAGGAGGAGGAGGAAGAAGAAGAAGCAGAAGAAGAAGAAGAAGAAGCAGAAGCAGAAGAAGAAGAAGAAGCAGAAGCAGAAGAAGAAGAAGAAGCAGAAGCAGAAGAAGAAGAAGAAGAAGAAGAAGAAGAAGAAGAAGAAGAAGAAGAAGAAGAAGAAGAAGAAGAAGAAGAAGAAG
>PVIC010046916.1:0-14063 GCA_004025085.1 Thryonomys swinderianus
AAAAAAAAAAAAAAAGATTACCTGGAACATGACAACACCAGTCTGGGTGCCCCAGTGGCCCCTCCCCAAGGAAAAACTAGAGGCAGCCCAGATGCTAGTTCAAGAACAATTAGAGGCAGGACACCTACATCCATCTACCTCCCATTGGAATACCCCAATCTTCGTTATAAAAAAGAAATCAGGAGCCTGGCGCCTGCTTCAAGATTTAAGAGCAGTTAACGCGTGCATGCAGCCAATGGGACCAACTCAGTTAGGGCTCCCCTTCTTGGCTGCCCTCCCTCAAGGGTGGCTGTCTATTGTCATAGATATCAAGGATTGTTTCTTTTCTATTCCTCTTCACCCAGAGGATATGCACCATTTAGCTTTTTCTGTCCCCTCTTTAAATCATGAACAGCCTGACCAAAGGTATGAGTGAACAGTCCTCCCCCAGGGAATGGCTAACAGCTCCACCCTATGTCAGATATTTGTAGACTGCGCACTTCACCCCGTACGTGGCCAATTTCCCAAAGTGCGAATCATCCATTATATGGATGATGTGCTGCTTTCCGCAGATAACCAGCAAGATCTCTCTCATGCCTATCGGTGTTTGATAGATCAGTGTGAATTACATGGACTCCAGATCTCTTCAAATAAAGTTCAAATAACTGATCCCAAGCAATATCTGGGATCTCAGTTGTCTGACAGGGTGGTCGCCCCCCTAAAAGTTAGTATTCGGGCTGACCAGCTTCGTTCCCTCCATGATTTCCAAAAATTGTTAGGTGACATCAATTGGAACCGCCCTTATCTTTGGCTTACTGATTCAGAGCTGTCACCTTTGTTTGATCTCCTTAACGGCGACCCTGACCCAGCTTCACCTTGCATGCTAACCCCTCCTGTGCAGGAAGTTCTCTGCTTGGTACAGGCCTGGCTCCAAGAGGATCACGTAGACCATTTCGAGCCCAATAATCCTTTGCTGTTTATAGTCCTTCCTACCAGACACTCCCCCTCTGGAGTGTTTTGGCAGAAAGGACCCATATCCTGGGTATATCTGTCATACTCTCCAGGCAAAGTCCTTCCCTGGTACCCTGAAGCAGTAGCCTCCCTAGTGTTAAAGGCCATCAAACTAGCCCTACAAGCCTTTGGAACACAGCCTAATATTGTTATACAGCCCTTTCCCCATCGCAATTACAGTGTCTGGCAGCTTGCAACACAGAGTGGGCAGTTGCCATGACCACGTTCCTCGGAATGTTTGATACACATTATCTAAAACATCCCTGGCTCACCTTTGTAAGAAACAACCCCGTGGTATTCCCTTGCGTCATCTGCCAGGAACCTATCCTAAAAGCATTGACACTCTTCACTGATGTTACCACAAAAGGACGTGGAGTGATAATAGGTAACAATATCCATCTTCAATTCCAGTTCAATCCTTCTTATTCCCCCCAGTTGGCCGAGCTTGCCACACTTACCGAGGCACTTCAGCGATTTCTCCTTCAACATCTCAATATCCTATCAGATAGCTGCTACACTGTCCAAGCCTGTCACGTCATTGAGTGTGTTGGGAATATCTCTCATATGTCCAAGGCAAGCGACCTCCTCAGACATTTACAACAGCTTCTTTGGGCCAGACAACACCCAGTGCTTATAGGACCCATAAGGGCACACTCTAACCTTCCAAGTCCTTTGGCCAAAGGGAATCGCCTAGCTGATGCCCTCGCCAAAGCTGACTGGGAGGGTCTCATAGCTTCACCCCTGCAATTCAACCCTACCAGCTTCCATGCCAAGTTTCATGTCAAAGCCCAAATTCTCCATCTTTGCTTCGGTATTACAAGAGCAGAAGACCACGCGATTGTATTACAATGCAGATCGTGCGTTACTTTACTTCCAAGTCCCCCTCAAATGGGGATAAATCCCCACGGTCTTCGACCCAATCAAATTTGGCAAATGGACGTTACCCATTATACACCACTGGGTAAACAAAAGTACCTACACGTGGAAGTCAATACATACTCAGGTGTCATCTTTGCCTCATCCCATTCTGGCGAAAAGGCCTCCTGTGTCATACAACATGGCTTACAAGCTTTCGCAGCATGGGGCCAGCCCACAATCCTCAAAACAGACAACGGCCCCCGCATGCACTTCCACCAGTTCACCCAATTTTGTGCACTATTAGGAATAAAACACTCCACAGGCATCCCCTATAACCCACAGGGCCAAAGGATCATAGAACGTGCTCACAACACCCTCAAATGGCAACTAGAAAAACAAAAAGGGGGAGAGGAGACCCTGGGATGAACTGAGAGGGAACACCTTTCCCTTGCTCTTTTTACCCTAAGTTTTCTTTCCCTTGACACTCAGGGCCTCTCCACGGCCAAATGCCATGCGGGTGTGGGACCTCAAAGAGCTCATCCCCTGGTCCTTTGGAAGGACCTGATGATGGGGCTTTGGAAAGGCCCAGACCCAGTCCTAATCTGGAAGAGAGGGGCTGTTTGTGTTTTTCCGCAGGACCAAGAATCTCCTCTCTGGGTCCCAGAGTGCCTCGTACGCTTTGGCCCTTGGGCAGAATGAACAGCTGGCCAGGACCATAGGCATTTCCCTTGGCCTGTTGCTATTGCTGCTGATACCAGGAGTCTGAGACATTCTGCATGGAGCATCTGCTACAGTGGGGCACAGGAATGGGGACCCACCATCTTACTCCAGGGCTGGTACCCCGCCAGAGAGACACATAACTTGATGGCTCTGGGGACAGGCTTTACCACTCCAACTCTTGCCCCTTGCCTACTTGATCAGCGGGTCTCTGGCCTTGCGTTGGTATTGCCACAGCCAGCGCTGGCACACCCGACATCTGGCCTTTGCCGTGCATGCGCATGAGGCCGGCCAGTCTCCTCAGGTGTGGCTTAACATGCTGGACCAGTAGTCAAAGACGGGTAATGATATCTCTTTGAGGTGACCAACCTAAGACAGGTGTGGGAGCACACATCTCCCATGGCCAATGACGGGTAAGGCACACCCAAGAGAGATACAACCTAAGACAGGCACGGTCCCTCTGAGCATCTTAGAAAAACAAAAAGGGGGAGATGTGGTGAGCTGTAAAGACCGCCCCCCAAGATGGTAGCTGGCAGCAAGCCAGAAACCTCTGTTTAACACAAACTAACTGCAGACCTTATATGGTAATATCTGTGGGCGGTGGGAGGGGCCTCGAGAGGAGAATGTATATAAGCACCCAAGACAGGAAGTGGGGGAAAGAATAAAGATCAAGCTTGCACTCCGTGTATTGCGTCTCTCTGCGGTATCAGTGAGGGTCGTGACAATCTTAATGTAATACAAGCTATTTATGAGAAACCAACAGCCAGCATCATACTTAATGGGCAAAAACTGAAACATTTTACACTAAGATCAGGAATGAGACAAGGATGCCCGTTGTCACTACTCTTGTTCAATATAGTGCTGGAAATATTAGCCATAGCAATCAGGCAGGACGAAGATATAAAAGGAATAAAGATAGGAAAGGAAGAATTTAAACTATCATTATTTGCTTATGATAGGATGCTCTATCTAGAGGATCCTAAAAACTCAACCAAAAACTGCTAGACTTAATTACCAAATTTGGTAGTGTTGCTGGATATAGGGTCAATGCTCAAAAATCAACAACCCTTGTCTACACAAACAACAGAATCACTGAAAGAGAAATTGGGGAGTCAATCCCTTTCACAGTAGCAGCCAGAAAAATGAAATATCTAGGAATCAGCCTAACAAAGGAAGTGAAAGACCTCTACTCTGAAAACTATAGGACTCTGAAAAATGAAATAGAAAAGGAGATCAGAAAGTGGAAAGACATCCCTTGTTCCTGGGTGGGGAGAGCCAACATTGTCAAAATGGCTATACTCCCACAAATACTATACAGATTCAATGCAATTCCAATTGAAATTCCAATGGTATACT
Source organism: Thryonomys swinderianus (assembly GCA_004025085.1). NCBI lineage: Eukaryota > Metazoa > Chordata > Mammalia > Rodentia > Thryonomyidae > Thryonomys > Thryonomys swinderianus. The sequence goes on from PVIC010046916.1 coordinate 3,922, forward strand.
TCACAGAGCTAGAGAAAATAATACAAAAATTCATCTGGAAACACAAGAAACCTAGAATAGCAAAAGCAATTCTAAGCAACCATGACGTGGCAGGGAGTATTACAATCCCCAATTTAAAACTCTACTATAAAACCACTGTGATAAAAACTGCATGGTACTGGCAAAGTACCCCTGAGGACCAGTAGAATAGATTAGAAGATCCAGAAACAACCCTGGATACATTAAGCCACCTTATCTTTGACAAAGGAGCCAAACACCCTCAATGGAGGAAAGACAGCCTGTTGAACAAATGTTGCTGGTAAAACTGTACATTAACCTGCCAAAAACTAAAGCTAGACCTATCTCTTTCACCATGCAGAAAACTAAATTCACAGTGGATACAAGACTTAAACATTAAAACAGAAATAATAAGCCTGCTGGAAAACAGGTTAGGCAAAACTCTTGGAGACATTGGCTTAGGCAGAGATTTTATGAATAAAATCTCTATAGCACAAGAACTAGCAGAAAGAATCAACAAATGGGATCTCATCCTACTGAAAAGCTTCTGCAAAAGAAGTCACTGACACTGCTAAAAGACAACCATCAACATGGGAAAAAATTTTACTAGCTGTTTATCAGACAAAGGGCTATTATCTACAATATATAAAGAACTCAAACAGATCAGCCACCCCAAGTTCAAAGACCCAGTTCAAAAATGGGCATCTGAAATGAATAGACACTTCTCAGAGACAGAAGTCAAAGCAGCCAAGAAGCATATGAAGAAATGCTCAACATCACTGGCCATTTGAGAGATACAAATGAAAACAACACTGAGATTTCATCTCACTCCACAAAGAATGGCCACTATCACAAAATCAACCAACAAATAAATGCTGGCAAGGCTGTGGGGAGAAAGGAACCCTTCTCCAGTGCTGGTGGTATTGCAGACTTGTGTAACCATTGTGGAGATCTGTGTGGAAATTTCTCAGAAAACTAGGACTAGAGGTCCCATTTGACCCTGCTATACCCCTGCTATGAATATACCCAAAAGAATTTAAAAATCATATTGGAAAGACGGATGTACCCCCTTGTTCATAGCAGCTCAGTTCGTGATAGCTCAATCTTGGAAACAACCCAAATGTCCATCAACTGGAGACTGGATAAAGAAGATGTGGGGTTTTTTAAAAATAAAATGGAGTATTATTCTGCCACTAAGAATGACAAGATTGATTCATTTATGTGCCAATGGATACACCTGAAGGACACACTAATAAGTGAAATAAATAGATCACAGATAGGCAAATACCGGATCTTTTCTTTGATATGAGCACCTGTAGATGCAAATGAGCTCTAGAAAGTGTGACAGTTTTTGTAGAATGGGAAGTTTCTCAAGGAAATTTGGTGTGGGAATACAATGAGGGGAAGGAATAAATATGATTCTGAAAGAAAATAAAAGAGCATGTATATAGGGGGTGGGGAGGTGTTGGTGGGTAGGGCTAAGGGTAAAAATGAGAATTAACTTGTGTCATATATTGGTACAAATTCCCCAATGTTTTGTGTGATTGTGAGACATATATAAATTGTACCAATAAAGAATAAAAAAAGTTTTTAAAAATTATATATAAATGGAGTATTACTCTGCCATAAAGAATGATTAGATTGAATCATTTGTATTCAAATGGATGTAGCTTCAGGACCTACTCAAGTGAAATGAATCTATCACAGTTGTCTAAATACCATATTCTTCTCTGTTATGAGAAACTGAAGCTATAAATGTGTTCTAGAATTGATATATTTGTTCTAGATTGATATTGTGAAATAGTAAATATTCAAAGGGTAGTGGGGCTTAGAGGTAATGAAGAAAGAAAAAAATGATGGTTAAAAAAGAAACAATGCTTGTGTATATAGGGTTTGAGTGGGGAGGTGGAGGCGGAGGGGAGGGGGGAAAATGAGAATTAAATTGTGTCAAATTCTCATAAATTCTCAATGTGGAGTGTAACTGATGTGTATATATAATGCACCAATAAAATGTCAAAAATTTTTTAAAATGGAAGAAAAATGGGATAAAATACTAAAGAGCATGCTGGATCTATGGAACAGCAGAGACGGGAGAAGCTTATCTGAGGAAAAAAGAAAGTGGTGTGTTCTTTACATCTGAGCCTCTTGGGTTCTAACACATTGCTATGGGGTATATTGTGAACACATCGTTGGGACAGAGCACTCAGATACTCAGCGCCACCCTGGCCTCGTCCATATGAGGACTGCTTATCAAAACCAGACAGCCAAGCAACATGTTCCAACCTTCCCTGGAAAATCTGCTCCTTCTGTGCAAGAGAAAAAATTCATAACCCAGCAGAATGGGAGAAACGGTTACCTTCCAAGATGAGGAGACATTCAGCTACTGAAGGAGGCAAGGGTGAGAGACTGGGAACAGATGCCCATTGGGAACCTCTTCCCACATTGCAGATGGCAATGCAAGCAAAGACCACAGGGTCCAGAGGCATGCTTAAGTTTATTAGGGTCACCTCAAGTTATCTTCAGGGAAAAGGATAGCCCTGGCTTCAGACCACATACGAATTTACCTCATATCTGCATTTCTCTGATCTGCCTTTACTTTGTCACTTTTAACTACAGTTCTGTTTGCAGGAAATGCAGCATATCATCACTGCACATTGTGCCTATGAGATCTAGCATGGATATTTTCCCCCTCTGACTAGGAAAGAGGATGCCTCTTAACTTACAGCCTTGGAAAACAGGACAGAATTTTTATTTTAGACATCCAGGCTCAAAGGCTAGAATTAACACACTTTTAATCAAACCACTAAAAGAAATTTGCACCAGGAATGCCAAGTTCTCCAAAAGAAAAGAGGAGTAAATTAGCCTAACCTAAGGAGTCTATGTGAAGTGTTCCCTTGGAAAATCCCCAGGGCAGGTAGAAACAGGTTGGGACAGTCCAAGGCTGCAAAAACCAGAAAGCTTAGTGCCGGGCATGGTGGCTCACGCCTGTAATCCCAGCACTCAGGAGGCAGAGACAGGAGGATTGCTGAGTTCGAGGCTTGCCTGGGCTACATAGTGAGCTCAGAGCCAGCCTGAACTACAAAGTGAGACCCTGTCTCAAAAACGAAACAAAACAAAACAACCAGAAAGCTTTCTCAAGAAAGAACTGGCTAGTGATAGTCTCAGATGCTGAACTAATTGCCACAGTAGCAGGATGTATGTAGCACTGAGGAGGCCTGCACTTGATCCCAGGACAGAATATGGTGACCTTATATGGGAGAAGCAGGTAATTCTTCCCTCCCATTGTAACCTGTAAAACTCTGACAGCCAGACATTGTCCAACATGAGCTGTTCTAGGAATCCAGAAGACCTAGGTCAGGAATCCTGGTACTGTTCATACTGCTTTCTGCCACCTCCGTGTCTGCCAGTCAAACTTGTGCCACATAATCATCCACCCATCCTTTTGGATTAGAGGAATTTCATACATCACATTTTATCCTTTCTAGAAAAAGGAAACTGTATTGGGTATCAGGTAGATAAATCTGGGGTGTTCTCTCAGTGCCTCCTATGTTTGGAAGGTAATTAGTCACAGAGGTGCTCTGTGTACTGTGGATTAGCCCATCAGTGATTTCACTGGATGGATGTGCTGTTGGGAAATGGCGCGGACAGGCAAGACCTGAAAGGGTGGATTTTTCTTTTCATCTCCCCTTGTGTTCTCTGCTTTTTGGCTGCTATGACAGAAACAGCTCTCTGCAGCCCCTTCTACCATGCTGTTTCTGCATTCAAGTTTCCCATCCACAGCTGAAACTGTACACCAGAATAAACCTCTTAACTTATGGTGTTAAGTCTCAGGTCACAGAAAAGTGTCTGAGGGTCTCTGTCTTCCTCAGCTTCTCATTTCTAATACTAGACAGTCATCAAATTTCCAGTTGTTTAATTTCCCTTGTGAATAGAGACTAAAGAAAGGTGTGGGTTTTAGTTTCTTGCCCACAGTGCTGTCACATTACAGAAAGCAGCAAAGCAATCTTCAGGACACTTGTTTGCAATTGCTTTGGGGTGGCTAAATTTTCCTAGGATTAGCAGAGTACCCTGACCTGGGACAGGTGGCTTTATGTTTAAGAGAAGGACTATAGCTATAGGTATATTGGGGACAAAGTTGGTCAGAAAATAACCAGGTAAATTACATAGCAGAAGCGAATCATGGGTCAGCCTACAATTATCTGGGTTCAAGGGCAAGACTATTTTTACTATCCCCTTCACTTTATTTTATCTGAACTCTTCAATCTAGTGCCAGGTTCCAGGTTAACCGAAGCATTCACCTGATGCAGCTTCTTCATTTTTTTTTTCTTTTTGTGACAGGGTCTTGCTTTGTAGTTCAGGCTGGCTCTGAGCTCACTATGTAGTCCAGGCAAGCCTCGAACTCAGCAATCCTCCTGTCTCTGCCTCCCAAGTGCTGGCATTATATGCGTGAGCCACCACACCCAACATTGTGGTATGTGGTATTGATTACTGGTGGTCGCGAGTCTCTACACCCAGCATTGTATGTGATTACCGGGGATTGAACTCAGGACCTTGCGCTTGTGAGGCAGGTGCCAGAACCACTGAGCTAACCCTCTGGCCCACTGATGCAGCTTCTTAATCTCGCTTTCATCTGCTTATTCTTCTGCTCTCTCAGTACCAATTGGATGCATGTGTTTCTCCAGCAGTGAGTCTGAGGAAGTGCGTCTGTCTCTCCAAACCAGCTTTGTTGGCCTTTTTGTAAGTCACTAACTTCAAGCATGAGGATGCTGTCTTCATAATTCATCATTTTCTACCATATTTACTCCATAACTTTCTGTTAATATTAACCCATAGTAATTTAGTTTCAACACATGAATTCTAGGGAACATCATATAATGCTAAGCAAAGAGGACTTTTCCAATTACATGAAAATGTTTGTGTTTTAAAACAAGATATTCACATATAAAAATGTTCAAACTATCTCCATATTTAAGATGTACTCACTCCATAAATAAGGGAATAATAAATGACTATAGAAGAAACTACTTTAAAATGTTCACTTTTCTAGTTTTAGTTTAGTTTGGACTAGCAGAATTTCTCAGGGAAATAGCAACTCAGGCCACAGAAGAAAATATGAGTATTATCTTGAGGTTTGAAAGAGAAATAAAGCTTACAGTATACCTCAAATTTTAAAGGAGAAGAGATTGGAATATTAGGGAGCAGAGAAAAGGAGAGAGGTAGGCAAGGGATTGTAACATCATGATAAATTACAGTTGTGCATATTGCAAAGAATAATTTTCTAAGAAAGGTAGAAAAAGAGGAAACACAGCTCATACATGCCTTCAGTGTTGCTTTAGAGGATTCACCCCACTGCAAGAAGGCTGTTTTGGGCAGCTGTAAGAGCAGGGCATTTGCTTTACTTCAGACAATTCCTTGCAATAGGACCCACCCACTTTGGCATAGCTCTATTCTGTGAAAGAAAACTTTTCCATGGAGAGGAAAATATAGGGAGGGTAAGTTTGGGGACAGTTTGAAGGAGCATGAACCTAGATCTATCAGATGCACAATTCACAGTGGGTTCACACTCACTTGAGAATCTAATCCTCACATGATCTGACAGGATGCAGAGTTTAGAAGTGACTCTTGCAATTGGGTTACAGCTGTAAACTGTACAGATGAAGTTGTGCTAACCTCCCCGCTCTGTGGCCTGGTTCCTAACTGTGGACTCCTTATTATTCCTTACTTCTGAAAGTTACTTGTCTGGGAGATCGTTATCTCCAGTCCCAACTACACATGATCTTTTTAGTAGTTTATTTGCATTTGGTGTGAGGAGGACACCAATAGCCAATAGCAGTAACTGATTATAGCAACTTACTTTGAATCTTAAGTACATATGGTTTATTTTGTTTTACATCTCAATTCCCTGACACATATCAAGCTCTCTTTAAGTTATTGGACAACTAACTATGGACCCATTCCCTGAAAGAACTCTAGAGAACTATACAGAGAGGGTATATGAATGTGTCCCATCACCTTTTAGTTAAGCTTTAGGCTAAACTCTGTAAGAGGATTTATGAAGTACTCCTTATGTTTTCCTAGACCCATCTGCATCTGATCTCTGCTACAAAGAAAGGACAGAAATTGTGGGTAAAAAGTCACCTATGATGACTCCTCCTGGGCAGCTCTGAAAGATTTACAAGAAATTGTAAGAAGAGTGTCTCTTCCTGATGTCTTGTGACTGTGAAATCTGCTGTCATTAAGGACAATTGTAAAGGTCTCAGGAACAATATGGAGTAAAGTCATTACTTGATGCCAAGAACCTTGTTCTTTATTTCCAGTTGTCTATAGATGACAAGGGTTGAGGCAATTGGAAGAAAATCATGGAAAATAGGAAACACAATAGAAGATACAAAACGATGTTGCATTTGTCCTAATTCTGTTTCACTGAAGTTGATTCTAAACTGTACCTATAAGAGAGCCCATCTCCAATTCTATGTGTTGAGAAGGGGGCACCATGTATTTTGCATCACATAACTTCATGATTTCTCTCTAAAAGACATGAAGTTTTTACAAGCTTCTCATTCTCAGAGGTGGAGAAATGTGCAGCAGGGGAGATATTCAACATGCAACAAAATATAGCTAATGAAGTCTAGGAAAAATGATATCTCAGTGTTCTTCTCTGGAGAAGGAGCTCATATTTGTTTCTCAATTATAGATCTTGACACAACTGCCATGAAAAACTGAGAATTTTATGCACACTTCCACCTGTAGTAATAAAATATACAGCCTATTTCCTAGGAGATGTAAGTGTCCTTTTAAGAAAATATCACAAGGAATCTTGAACACTCATAGAACAGGGTCCTGCCCATCAAGGAAACAGAGAAACTCCTCTAAGGCTGTCTCTTGTAATAAAGTATAAGTCATGAAGTCATCAAGAAAGCTCAGAGAGGCTAAGAGACAAGAGGCACTGTGTCTCAACATTGAATCCACCCTTTAGTTCCCTGGCTTATTTGCCCTCTTAAGACAGAAAATGCAAAAAACCACCCCCTGCTATTTGGCAGCTGGCCAACTCTGCTACCAGGAAATCTAAAGCAAACTGTGCCTTCTCTTTTGTTTTCTGTCTGCCTCCAGTTCCAGTGAGCCTCACTCAGCAACTCCTCTTTCCCCAAAGAGTATCAGCTCTTTCCTGTAGCAGTAGATGGCCCACATTGCTGATTTCCTATATCTTGAAGGTCTTGCCTCATCCTGCCCCTTTGAAAGCAGCCACACAGCTGACCAGTGTTTCCCCTCATTGCCACCAGTGTTTCCTCGTGTATCATTTCTTTGAAGCATGGTGAGATCCGGAGCAGTGGATAAGGACACGATCACACAAGCCTGAGCTCATCTTCCAGGGCCTGCTCTCCAAGAGTCCAAGTCAATAAATACAATAATTCCTGGTTTAAGATTTTCTTGTCCCACAAGACATTGTTGGTGGTGTGGAGGTGTGATTTGTGATTGCTTCCTTCTGTATTCCCTTTTTCTCTTTCAGTTGTTTGATAGCTGGTAACACATTATATTTTAAATTCTTAAATTATTTTTGTTGTACTGTCACGGGAAACCTGACTGCAGGCATGCCACTAGAAACCTAATGGCAATAGCCAGCTCAGATAGCCAGGACTTGAGCTGGCGCTGGCCCTCCCTCACAGTATGTTACAGAGATAGAACTGTGAATGATAGTAGCCTTTGATTTAATGAGCCATTTGTTTACCCTGTGGAACCTGGTTCCTCTGGTTGCTTTGTAATGTTAGGTGACCCCCACTTGGAAGATCTCTGTTAACTCCCAGCACACCTGTTTGTAGTAAACTGTAACCTCCCAACCTTCTGTTCAGCTTCCTCCCCCTACTCACTAAACTACAAGTAACTATTTGTAACCATGGAAACTGATAAGGTCCTGAGAGCAGATCTGTGGAACCTAGGATTGTAAATCAGTATGTCACCTCCCCGTTTTTATACAACTGTTGCAAAATTGCAATAAGGGGTCAGTCAGTCAACCTGAGTGGGACTCATTTCCCTTGTGGCTGACTTTCGCTAGTCAATAAACTTCTTTCTTTTACCCAAGTTCCTGCATCTCTCAGGTGCTTTCAATTTCCCTTTGCTGTAACAGTATCAACCATGGTTTTTGTTTCTTGAATGGTTATTAATAACCTCCCCTTTTCATCTTTCTCCACACTGCCATGTTGTAGAAGGGACAAAAACGCTGAGCAACTGAGTGAATCCAATAGGCACAGGGTCCTGCCTTTTAAGTACATGCAGACCAAAGTATAAGGAACTAATAGATTGAAGAAATATATCCAAGGTACTAATCCTACCCTCACTTATTTATCTCCAAACTGTTGACCTTAAGTCCTTTCCTAGGCTGATCTTCAGGCAGGACAAAAAGTTGAAGTTACTCCACACCAAGCACCAGCAGCCTGTGGAAGACTGCTCTCCTGACACAGACTTCTTGGTGTCTGTCTCAAACCATCTTTTATATGACAAGAAAGTCACAGTCAGAAAGTATCTGGAAAAGATGGAAGATTACTGTTTTTTAAAAATTTGTTATTTTATTGATACAAGTGACTTAGTTTTTAACTTATCAAATGGTAGAAAGTGAAATGCTACATGGAGACAGAAGGACAGCATTAACTGTCCTTGAGAGCTCTCTTCGGTTCAGGAATATATGGACATGAACTTTGCCTAGAGCTTTCTACATCACCATCAGAAAGGATGGGTGAGGATTTCCCAGAATTACATCCACTTGTATCAGTCTATACCCTGGTTCCCTACGAAAGGGCATGCCTCACAGGGCACACTGAGAAGAGGGCATCAGACACCAAAGTACTTTTGTGCAACCAGACAAATATGGAATGTCCACCAGAGGCCCAAGCACTCACACGGAGAGGCTTTTGGATTGTCACTGAAAGTTCAGGAAATAAAATGGATTCTCTATGCATCAGCTTCCACCTCACCTCTGCTCTCAAAGACTGAGCGGATGTAGTTTTGTTTTGTTTCATTTGGTGTTTGAAAAGCCTACAGAATGGGCAGGATCGAGAGGAACTAAAGACACTGGAGAGAGTGGTGTCTCCAGTTACTCTGCTTAGGGTCTTCTTTAACTCTGTAAACAAGATACAGGTTGGAAGGACTCTCAGGACAATGAGGATGATGGATGATGCTCCAGATCCCAGAATGTTAAGTCCCTGGAGGCTATGTTAGGTCATTTAGGGGAGAAAGAGAGAGAGAGATAGGAGGGGAGCAATGGCTGTCAGGATTACAGACTGAGTGAGAGTTGCCCTTAAATCTACCTGTGTTGTTCACAATTAAATTCAGACTTAAAAAAAAGAGTCATCAAAAATGTTTACCATCTATGTACCTTAATCTGGGTGATTCCCACATCACTGACTGATTTCCTACCACTCCATGTGTATCACACACAGACATAGATCAGTCTTGCCCACAGTATATTATCTCACAGCTGAAGATTAAGTGAGATTGTACAAGGAAAACCATTCTTGTTTGTTTCTTTGTATCTTGCTTATCAGTATGTAGCTTCTCAAGTGCTCTTTGGATAAATTTCAACACCTAATTAAATAAATAATAATAACTATCAATATATTCACTTTACATTTGCCTGAGGACCCCCATTCTATCATTTTTGAGAATTATATACCAACGAGAATTTAAAGATTTTAGATTCACCTCAGTGACAGACAATGGACTTATTAAAGATTGAGAAATTTATTGGGAGAAGAAATGAAAACTGAGAAAAAAGGAAGGATTTGGAATTTAAGATAAAAAGAAGTTTGAAAGGGCCACAAAGAGCTAAGCTGCTTTCCTAGGGCCTGACTACTCTCTCTGGGCTGGGCCATGTGTGTATTCCATTATCCTCATTCAGAATCTCACTCACTAGGTCTGGGACGGTAATTTCTTACAGTGCAGGGGAGCTCTGCAGTTTTTAGAGTGAAAGACATGCTCAACCAGCCTCCTGGGAAGAGACAATGGGCCAGTGGGCAGACACATTTGTCACAAGGAGTTTTTGTTTGTTTGTTGTTTTTAATGTCCATAATTCTCAATTTCCTTCATTCTACATTTTTCTCATGTGGAATGCCTGACAAGCTTTGGACACCTAATTTTATACTTCAGGTCAAGTG
>PVIC010046917.1:0-14068 GCA_004025085.1 Thryonomys swinderianus
GGGGAGGGGAGGGGAGGAAGAGAAAAAAAGAAACCAAGGAATATATGAAAGAACTTCACCCAAACAGCCCATGACAACATGGTTCTTCATTCGGACGCACCCTTCCAAAACAGCCACCCGTGTCTCCCAGTCCTCTGTGCCTCTGTCTGCTCTGCCCCTGCCCAGCTTCACACCACGGTTGACCTGCGAGCTGGGAGGGCATCTTTTCTTCTGTTCTTAGGAGTGATTCTGGATACTTTAACACTTAGGTAGAAGTTAAATCAACAGGCCTCTCCCATAATGCTCCTCTGCTAGCATCCAGCATAACTGGCAAACTGCTCACAATGAGCAAAACAACAAACACATGAGAGACAGCTAGGATAGCTGTCTACAGGGAGGGGCCGGGTGCAGTTCAATGACAGAGTGCCTGCCTAGCAGGCACAAGGCCCTGGGTTCCATCCCAGCCTCTCCAAACACAAATACACAGAAAGGATGGCAGCTGGACCGACCGCTGCCTGAGAAGAGATTCCCAAGCTAAGAAAGGGTCAGCCCAGACAGAAGCCAGAGGGGCCACACGAGGCCCTGAGTTGGAGCCACGGAATTCTGTGATGGGGAAGGGCACGGGCAACACACCCCGGCGTCCACGCAGGTACTTGGGTCTGGCGGTGGAGGGTGTGCAGAAGGAGTGGCCCCAGCAGAAGCATGGAAATGACAATGTCCTGTGGCCAAGGGGTCATAAAGCCCAGTGTGAACCAGAACTAGCACCGCTCACAAAAGACATGATGACATCATCAAGAAAAACCAACCATCGGAGAAATCCACACGAGAAGCAAAGAGCAAACAGAGCCTGAGAGCAGGTCAGAACTCTGCCACTGAATGTCAGCTGAATGAACTGGAACCTCTTCCCGAATCTCTTCCGTGAAGACCAGCCTCCACCCATGTCCAGGGTCCCCCCATGCCACTTCGCACTAGAAGACACAGCTCCTTCTGAAGAAACGGCCGTTTCCAGGGCGGAGTGGGGCAGCTCAAGGAGGAGCCCAGAGCACTGTACCATTCCAGACACAAGGAGTTGGTGTCATTTGCTGAAAGTGACCCAGGAGCCAACCTGAAGATGCCAACCCCCAGCACCACCAGGGCACTGCCAACTACAGTGATCACCAGCCACCGTTCACACATCCCACCAGCTTGCACACCAGCGTCAAACAGATCCACTCATCAGTCTTTCTACTAACAAAATTAAAAGCCTGTGGACAGACCAAATCTAGTTAGTGGCTGGAGTCTGAATAATTAACTGTTCAAATTCAATATTACGCATACCAATTAAAACTACCACACTAAGCAATAAATATTTCATAAATTTTAAAAGCTGACTTACATTTGAGAGTAGTTCATCAACTAATTCTCTAAACTTTGATTTGGAAATCTGACAAGCAGCCTATCGCTGGGATATATAACACACACGCACAACTGCCGTCCAGCAAGTCAACCGTGCTATCATTTTTTGTACCACTGTAACGTCCTCCGGAAGGCGCTGTAACACGGCGTGGCCGGCCTGCTGGCCCAAAGCCTTTCTCCACATTCCTGTAATCAAAGACCTCGGGAAGCAGGACAAGCTGCCCGACAGCGGGAACCACTGGATCCGAGAGCAGCCTGGCAGTGAGCCGCACACATCCCAGCCCTCGTGAGGGCACGACGTCCCGTGAGGTCTCTCCCGGGGGTGAGGGGCCGTGCCCTACAGTGAGACCCTCCGTGCCAGAGCCACCCTGAGGGCAGACAGAGACGAGTACGCAGAGCCCAGCCTGGACAGAGGCCCAACAAGCACCTGGCCCTCCGCGGCCGTCCCGACAGGCTGAAGGAGCCCACAGTGCCCGGGTGGCACTGACTCGGCCGCGCACCATTCCGGAATCAAACGCAGCCCAAGGTCAAGGCAGAAAGCAGTCAACAGAAACTGAATGAGAGATGGCACAGGCTCTAGACTTGAAAAAACTTTAGCAGCTTTAGTAAATATGCTTTAAGAAGTATGAAAGGACCAGGGATTTAGCACAGTGGCACCGTGCTGCCTGGCAAATGTGAGGTTCTGAGTTTGCCCAGTACCCAAAAAAAAAAATTATAGGAAAATATGGTCTCAATAAACAGGCAGGTAGAGAAGCTCAGCTACCAATTTAGAAACTAAAACAGATTCTAACCCAAACCCTAGAATTGAAAAATACATTAAAATGAAAACTTTAGCCGAGTTCAGCAGCCACAATACCATCTGGTCAAGACCCGAAGACAGAACAGGAGAAGCCACCCAGGCTCGAGAGCGGGGGAGGGACCTGCAGCGAGAGCCAGGGGCAGAGGAGGCTACAGAGAAAAGCATGGCACCTGCAGGGTGAGGCGCAGAGCGCCCACAGGGACGCAAACGAGTGCCAGCTAGCGCAGGAGCTCGCAGCCTGGCAAGAGCCACACTTCGACACACAAGCGTCCAGACAGAGGCCCAGTCCCAACCACCGGAGCAGAGCCAGGATGGACACGGAGCAGGGACAAGACTACAAAGGGACCCAGAAGATGGGGAACACCACCCCGGAAATTCTGCAAGAAAAAAATCAACCCAGGAGTTTAAAACCAGTGAAAATATACACTCAAAAACAAGGATGAAATACAAGGATTTCCAAGTAAACCTAAGTGGAGAGAAAAAAAGTGGAAAGACTCAATGGACAGCAGACCTGTGTTATAGAAAACGTGCCAGGCCACCGTTCCAATCAGAAGGAAGGAAGGGTGGGGCAGGAATAGGACAGTGGTCCCAGAGACGGCAAGAAAGCGTGTAATTATGGGGATTATGTCTCCCTTCCTCCTAGATGTTACTTTTAAGTAAGTAATGAACAATTTAGAAAAAAAATAATGCAGGGCCGGAGATTTAGCTCAGTGGTTCCAGCACCTGCCTCGCAAGCGCAAGGTCCTAAATTCGATCCTGGTAACCACATACAATGCTGAGTGTGGAGACTCACGCCCACCAGTAATCAATACCACATACCACGGTGCCGGGCGTGGTGGCTCACGCCTGTCATCCCAGCACTTGGGAGGCAGAGGCGGGAGGATTACTGAGTTTGAGGCTTTCCTGGGCTACATAGTGAGCTCAGGGCCAGCCTGAACTACAAAGCGAGACCCTGTCTCAAAAAAAAAAAAAAAAATAATGCAGCCAAGCCTGGTGGTGCACAACTGTCATTCCGGGACTCAGAAGGCCAAGGCAGAAGGACCGCTTTGAGTTTAAGGTCCGGACTGAGCTACACAGTGAGGCTCTATCTCCAGAAACCAATTGCAACATCAACAATCATACATTAAAACTGGGTTTGAAACTATTCATTTAAAAGACATGACAACAAACAAGACAAGCAACTAACAAACTCTGGGCACAGAAAACAGCTCCTTTCCCTCCTGGCTTTTCTGAAGTGATTCTCCACTGTTACTTGAGATAGCAGTGACACAGCAACCCCATATTCTTTTCAAAATCAGTCCTCATCACACAACCTTGTGTGAAGAACTTCAGCTCCTGTGGAGCCCACAAATCACCTGATGCAAATGTCCCATTTCGAACGCAAAGCAAAGACCTAAAGGAGGGCGAGTTGGTGTGCAGCGTGCCGGGCGAGCCTGTCCGCCTGCGGGTGGCCGCGGCTCACCAGGGCCCTTCCAGACCGCGCCCCACACTGCTGCTGTACCTCTGCTCCCGATCCCGGCCCTGCACACTCCACTTTCCTCTTTTTCCTGGGCCCGATCGCCGCCAGCGCCGTGAGGTTGGCGTCCCGTTGCCGCATCTGTGCCAGCTCCTGCTGCTGCATCTTGGGTCAGAAAGGAAACAAGGACCAGCGTGGCGTACACATGTTTACTTACTGCAGAAGTAATATGCAGGGAGCAAAGGGCTTTCTGAGATATTCTACATTGTAACTTCTTCACTGCTTTGGCTTTTTTAAATAGTAAACATATTCTATAACCAGAAAAATAAGAAGTTTTAAAAGCAATTAACATTCACTTTACACTGCTCAGGAAATAAAACAAGTTTAAGCATAAAGCCTAAAACCCGACCCCAGAGAAGTCGCCGCTAAATATAAAAACAATACAAACTTCCTGCACCGGAGAACACCTTCGCCTTGGCATAACTTAAACCTTACAAGTTTTTGTTTTTTGTTTTTTTTGACACAGGGTCTCGTTTTGTAGTTCAGGCTGGCCCTGAGCTCACTATGGAGCCCAGGCAAGCCTGGAACTCAGCAATCCTCCCGTCTCTGCCTCCCGAGTGCTGAGATGACAAGGGTGAGCCACCACGCCCAGCATTTTATTGGTTACCAGGAATCGAACTCAGGACCTTGCGCTTGTGACGCAGGCGCCAGAACCGCTGAGCTAAATCTCTGGCCCTAAACCTTACAAGTTTTAAACAGCTACATCAATGCCCACGTTCGGAAGTCCATGGTTTCCTCAGACACTCTCCCTTCCGCCAGGCGTCTAGGAGGACGAGCTTCAAGCGCACAGTGCGGAGCCCGTGACTAGAACACTTACCTCTTTTGCCTTCTGCTTCAACCGCAATTGCTCTGGATCTTCCTGTCTGGATCGGGACTATGTAGAGAGAAGTAGAAAAGGAGTATAAGCAGCAGCCCACCGCGCCTCACCTGCCGGGGCCTCCTCGTGCGCAGCTCACTCGTCTCTCCACCTGGGTCACAGGAACATTTTGTGCTCACGGGGAACAGACGCAACTTCAGACAGGCTGCCACGGGGAGCACGAGGAAGACCAGTCATGCAGATACAGCAAGAAGTGAAGACGCGGCGCCCCACAGAAGGCCACCGAATTCAGGCCTGGAGCAGTGGGCAGGGCGGACGGGCACAGAGCCGCCCTGGGCTCCAGGCCCAGGAGCTCCCCCTGCACAGGAGGGACCACGCATGGCCGGCGCAACAGCACACAGCCCGCTGGTTTCACAGCAAGCTTCACCCCAAAGCCACGAGGAGACAGACACCCCTGGCCCCAGCTGTTCTAACCAATAAGCAGTGGGAACCTGGCACACAGAAGGCTCGCTGCACGTGCGCCTGCCCTGAAGCAGACAGGTCCTGGGGCGGGTAGAGTGCCATGTTCCCAGCTTGCACCTGGGTGCTAACAGTACGCGGCACGATCAGGCTTCGTGGAAGCTGCATTTACACCTGCGGTACCTTCCGGCCTCCAGAGCGCTGGCCCCTCCCTGTCCGCACAAGTGTCAGGAAGATGGGGAGGGCCTGAGGCCGGGCCCTGGACGGCAGCGGGCACTTGCCTTTGCTGCCCGCATCAAGATTTCTCTCTCCTGTTCATCTTTCCTCTGCTTTTCAATCTGGTCAAGTTGCTCGAAAAACTTGAGCTGAGCCCGAACATCACTTGCCTGCTCATATCTGTCGTCATCCTGCAAAAGAGGTAAACACACGATCTGCCACGAGTCCAAGGCCACAGCAGGGCCACCCATCCCTCCCTGCCCGGCCCTGCAGCGGGCACACTGGCCTCGCGTCCCACTGCGCAGCTCCACACATGCCCCTGGACCTTGCACTGGCCACCTCGGGCCCTCAGAGCCAGTGCATACCCAGTGTGACACAGGAGCACGTCTAAAGTACACGGGCTGAGTGCAGGCACTTGGGAGAATGCAAGTGGCACCTGCTTGGCACAGTGCCCACCTGCTCAGGTGTCCCCAGAACAGCAGGCACAGCTCAGCCCAGGAGAAGGGCCTGGTGCCAGCTGGGTTGAGTAAGTGCAGAAGACACCACAATTTTAAAAGGTGAGCCACCATCATCTGCGCTCCTATAACCCATGCACTCAGGAGGCTGGGCCAGAAGGGTCCCAGGGCCAAGGCCAACCTGGGCTCCAACGAGGAGCACAAAGCTTGAACTATGGCCTGAACTATGCAGAGCCTGTGTTTCCAAAAACAAAAAAAGACCCTCCACAATACTTAAAAGCCAGATTAGGGGGCGAGGGGGCCCACACCTGAAATCCCAGCACTCTGGGAGGCTGAAGCAGAAGGATCACAAGTCTAAATGTAGCCTGGGCCACTTAACAAGAACTTATCTCAAAAGTAAAAAGGGCTGGGCCAGGGATTTAGCTCAGTGGTTCCAGCGTCTGCTTGGGAAGTGCAAGGCCCAGAGTTCGATCCGCAGTATGACATATCAGAATGCCGGGCATGGTGGCTCACGCCTATAATCCCAGCACTCCAGAGGCAGAGGCAGGAGGACTGCTGAGCTAGGGGCTTGCTGGGGTTACACAGCGAGCTCAGGGCCAGCCTGAACTACAAAGCAAGACAGTCTCAAAAAAAGAAAAAAAAAAATGTAAAAAGGGCTGAAGATGTAGCTCAGTGTGAAAGGCTTAAAACAAACAAAAACGAAGATAGGTTTACCCTCAAGGGGAAAACCCACCCGAGCACACACCCAAGGTGCCCAGCCCTCCTCTCCTAGGTCAGCTCTCCGGAGCCCCCGACAGCCTGCGTGGCCTAACAGAACTAGTTCTAAAGCACACATGGCGCTGGAGACACCTCTGCCCTCTCCAGGGTGGCGGGAGCTCCACACAGCCCCACATGAGGAAGTGGTAACAGAATCACACTCTCCTCCGGAAAACGGCCCCATTACCTTATAAGAGAAGTTTTTTTGCTGAGCCGTTTCAGATATTTTTTCTACAAGATTCTGTAGCCTTTGCTGTGTGGCATGGGACACATAACTTACTACATCTGGATGTAATTCCGTTATGCCGTGCTTTTTACCTACAAGTTAGGCAAAAAAAAACAAAGACCATCAAACCCACTCTCACACCTCTCCCCTGCCCACTCCACCAGAGGCTGCTCTGCACAGCCCAGGGCGCCGGGGTGGGGGGCAGCCACAGCAGCCCGGCCCACAGCAGAGCTGCATCTCCGCCAGCTCAGGCAATCCAGACATGGCAAAGGCCAGTGATGGCCACTAGGTGTCCACTCACCTATTTCCAATATCCTTCTCTGTAAAGGTGCAGGGAGGAGGAAGGTGTCATCCTTACAGGACCGGGTCAGGGTGCCCACCAGCTCTGAGTTTGTGGCCAGTATTCTTGCACTTTCTTCTGAAAGGTTTACACCAGCCATCGATGCAACATCATTGATGTCATCGTCGTCTCTGGAGAAGACGAAGAAGCATCACAGCCGCACAGGCCCACCCCAGGGCCGCCCTGGAGGCCACTGCCATCGGAGGGGCCGCCTCGCACTGTGCGCTCGGTGTCCTGCCATATAAACCAAGAACACTGTGCGCGCTGCTCTGAGGACTCCGCTCTGCGAGGGCGTACTGAGACACTCGCAAACTCACAGGAGGCAGCAAAACCGCCCAAAGAACTGTCCCCCAGGGAAGGGGAGCAAGCTGTCCGCCGGAGCCCCAGCCGCCTGCACACATCCCGTCTCCCGGCCTCACACGGCGCCCGCGCCTCCAGCCCTCCCTCAGACCTTGGGTAGCCGCTGTCCCGGGGCGACTGCTGGAGACGCACTCCCCAGTCTCACGTCTCCCCCACTGGAGCCGCTCCACCCTCATGCCCCGGATCCAGGAAAAGCTACAGGGCAGCTGTCCGCGAGCCCCTCCTTCTGGCCTGACCCGAGGGGCCCCTGACAAGTCATACCCCCTCCCACGACCTCCAGCGGGTGTGCTCATCACTGGTCACCTGGCCCTGCTGCGCTCTCCGAGCAGGAGCCCAGGGTGGTCTGGCATCTCCCCAGGGAACTGGTCTCTTGGGGAGATGCTCTGGCGCCAGCCATGCAAATTCCCCAACCCTCCAGCCCACGTGACCCCGAAGGCTGCTCTCACAAGGGCTTGTGGCTCCACCCTGCACAAAGGTAACCTCCGCAACCCTGGCCCAGCCTGGGCCACGGGAAGGCGGCCAGCAGAGCACTGCTCTCAAGTGACAACAGGCCTCGGTGCATCTGGCCTCGCCTTACCCCAGCCTGGAGTCAGCTCCTTCTCCCCTTGCTCTTCCTGACAGGGTATGTCCAGGCTCCCCCAGTGGACGGAAGAAGGGCTCACACCTGCACCTACTGCTACTAAGGGTGCCTCCAGGGCCCCATTCTAACCCGAGCCACCCCCTCTCTCCAGCTTCTCGCTTTGAAAGGAAGAGCTACACAGTACCCAGGAGCTGGGACAAACTGACTTCCAATCTGTGTGTGCACCTCAACTGTCTTCCCACCAAGCTGGTGGCAAAGCTCTGGATGGACCATTCATTCTGTCCAGGCCCCGGCCCTGCCCAGGCCACTGTGGCTCCCCAACATGCCCTGCCTTGCCTGAAAGCTTCAAGAGTGAGCATCTGGGGGAGGGGGATTTAACTCAGTGGTTCCGGCATCTGCCTCACAAGCACAAGGTTCAAATTCAATCCCCAGCACCACACACCACAGTGCTGGGCATGGTGGCTCATGCCTGTCATCCCAGCACTCGGGAGGCAGAGGCAGGAGGATTGCTGAGTTCGAGGCTTGCCTGGGATACACAGTGAGCTCAGGGCCAGCCTGAACTACAAAGCGAGACCCTGTCTCAGAAAAGAAAGAAAGAAAGAGTGTCTGGAAGGGAAAGTCCACACCACATGTTCTAAAGCGTGCCCCTGCCCACTGCTCAGTCCTGACGGTGGTGATGCCACAGCCCCTCCAGCACAGTCTCACGAGGGCTCTGAGCCCGCTGCTGACACTCAGACTGGCCCCTCAGGAGCCAGGCGTGCCGCTCTCGCAGTCTGAGGGTGAGCCAACAGCACAGGAACCGCGGTCCGAGCGCTATGCAGGACAGTCAGCGCAGCGCACCCAGCGTCAGCGGAGGCGAGGGAAGCAAGCCTCCCGCCACCCCAGCGCTGGACACACGTCCTCGTGTAGCGGTGCGGTCCGAGCCCAGCGGGAGGCGAAGTGCGAGGCTCTGCAGCCCGGCACCCACGGCCTCGGTCCTTACCGAAATGAACCTCCCCCGGGCTCCTTGAGCTTGTTTTTCTGTGCAGCGGCTGCTTGTGCAGAGACAGCAGAAAGGGCTTTGGTTCCAGGTAACACGGTGGGCTTCACAACGGGGACTGCCGAGCAAAAGACAGCGGAGACCACTGAGGCTGGTACCACACGCGCAACCTGCTCCAGCACTCTAAGGCCCAAGGGAAAATGGTCACCTCCTCAGTAGCTACCATGAAATTTTCAAAAACCTTAGACTGGTACTGAGAGCTACACTTTATAAATGTTGTCACTGACCTGTATACTCAAAATGGTTAACACGGTTATGTGAACTTTGCCACCATGAAACGAAATGCAACCCCCAACTGTACTGGGGGGGAAGCAGCCCTTTGCGCTGGGCAGCCAGCAGCCAGCAGCCCTGGGTCCTCACCTGGCTGCAGCTGGTTCAGCTGAATCTGCTGCGGGGTGGTGAGCATGATCCGGTTGTGAGGCTGCCGCAGCGCGACCATGGGCGTCTGCGTCAAGGTCACCTGCGGGGGCCGGATCAGCGCTCCTGGCTTCGGGGGCGGCTGGATCACCTGAGGCAGAGCAGGAGAGAGTGAGCACACCTTCCGAGGCCACATGCTCCCCCTCGGGCTCCCCTTCACCCGGCCCACACTGGTCCCTACTCCAGAAGATGGGCCAACAAGACCTAGAGCCACAGAGAAGGCTGACCACGCCCCTGGCTGCTCCCCAATGTGAGGCCTCAAGAGAACCCAGAAAAGGTAAGACGGGGTCAGTGCTAGACCAGGTCAGAGCACAAGGAGCTGCCAGCCAGGCCCCTGCTGCGGCCACCGAGGGGGCCAGCCCAGTCCTGGGACCACAGTGAACAGAGCACAGACCTCTCCGCACCTGTCAGGAGAGTGCACTGTCCACTGGTGCCCAAAGGTCAATTTTTTTTTTCTTCTAAGTTTTTATAAGAACCAAATGACGGCCCCAGTACAACCAGTCCTCCTCCATCACGTCTTAAGCCCCGCCGGGCCAAATGTTCACACAGCTGAGCGCCTGGACCCAGCCTGCCCTCAGTGGCACAGAGCAGACTCCACAAGCTGGCCGCACTGACCACTACCTGCCCTCTGGAGGCAGGGCCCAGACTCAGGGATCCCTGCAGAAAGCTGCACGGCTCTGACCTGAACAGCCTTGCCACAATGCTCGGGGCGGTCATCTAGAGCTGCTTCTAGCTCTAACGGTCCGGGTGGTACATCGCCCTACATCACGAACTGCTCAAGAAGGCTCAGCCGAGGCCCGCACTAGAACCGCTGCGGCAGTGCAACACGAGGGAACAGTTACACTGGACCGGCTCGGCCCAGGCAGCTTCCACACCCGCACCCGCAGGCTTCAGAGGGAGGGGAAGGACCCCACGCTCCCGTCAGCTGCACACAGTCACAGCACCAGGGTCTACGAAGTGCTTGGACACAGCACGTTTGCAGAAAGGGAGCTCCTGGTCCAGCTGACGTGATCAAGCACCAAAGCCAGGGCCTCCAGCCTCCTGAGCAAGAAGCAGGACCCAGCCCAACAGCTACTCAGCAGAATCTGCCTTCGGCTACCAAGTCCCACTGAGCCCCACACAGGACACTCTGTCCTCACACAATGTCAGGGCGCAGCCAATGACCCTACCTCATGGTGTCCAGAGAGACAGGGAAGCCCTGACTTCACACACGGGCCTTCTGCCATGTCCCTGCCCACACTGCCCGCCCTCCATCCCCTTCACCCGCTGTGCTTGTTGGCAGTGAAGATAAAGCAAATTCACTTTCGCCCAGCAGAGCAGCAGGCACCGAGTGCAGCCTGAGCACCCCCGTCACTGCCCCGTGCCAGTGTGCAACACCGTGTGGCCGGCAAGGACAGACAGCCTGCGCTGTTTTGCTTTTTAAAGCACCTTCTGGGGAACGAACCCCCGCTGGTGTTTCCCACATCTGCCTTCCCGCACTTGGGGGGCCACCCTGCCCCTGGCAGCAGTGTACACAGCACGCAGCTCGGACAGCGAAGACAGCTTTCCCCTGGCGGGAGAACACAGCCTCCATCAGGCCTGCGGAGCAGTTGCCATGGGCACAGGCACCAGCCACCGCCCTGCAGCTCCACCCGGCATCTCCCAGACCACACTGATGCCAGCAGCTGCTCTACCCAGTCTCGTGCCACAAACACATCCTGTGTCATCGGCCCATGTCACTCCAGAGACATGCGATTGTTACACCAGGAATGGCCCAGTCAACCGAGTGGCATGCGTCAGCGGGCCACATAGCTCCCTCTGTTTTAATGGGAAGTGAAACACAAAACCGCAGGGCCTCGGTCACTCAGACGTATCCAGAGTATTTCAGGGAGCACTCAAGCTTCCTCCTAGTAGGAAGGTCCTTGCTGGCTTGAGAAAAGACTTCCCTGCACTGTGGCTGGTTATTCAGAGGCTGGCGGGAGTGCCACACAGCGGGCTGTGGAAAACCAGCAAGGCTGCGCCTTCATAGCGACAGTGCGGGCTGCACCTGCTCGCCAGGGCCAACCTGTGTGGGCTGTGTGAGGCTGATGACAGGGGGCTGGAGGGCGCTGGTCACAGAGGCGGCCGTCTTCCCGGCTGTGCGCTGCACCGAGCTGCTGAGCACCACGGCAGTGAGGGTGGTGGTGGCCTGTGAGGCGGGCGGCTGCTGCTGCTGGCTCTGCTGGATGAAGGCCGCGGAGTCGGGGGTCAGCTGTCGCAAGGCGGGTAGGCTCCTCTGGGGAGACAGACATGCAGTCAGGGCGCGCACACACTGGCCTTCCCTTCCTCACCTCCAGATCCTCCTCCAGTTACGTGGACCAGACTAGGTCCTTCTATGAAGCACCTTCGAAGCCAAGGCCATACCCTCCTAACCCTGAGCTTCCCACACTGGATCCTCATCACACTGGATCGTTCTTAGTAGGAAATGGCTAAAATGTGCTTTAGGAAAAAAGAAAATAAGAGTATTTTCTAAAATATTAAAAATCTGATGATGCTGATGATGTTAGCAAAAATCACCTAAGAAAGACAACATGAGATTCTCGGAACCCCTCATCTGACTGGGGTGCACCCACCCCAGAACACGGGCCCTTCTCCAAACCCTCACGCGCAGCAGGACCATGAGTCCAGACAGGGGCTCAACTTTATGGGAAAAGCTGCTTTACACAGCAAACCCAGCATCTGTTCCAGGGCACAGTAGGCCTCCTGCCCAGCCAGGTGACTAAGGCACACACGGGGCACCTGTGGCCCCCAGCCTGGGCCTCCCTGCTGCTGTTACAGGTGTCACAAGCTTGAAATTACCTTCAGGAAAGGCACAAGGTAAGGTTGAGGTGAAGAATTAAGTTCTCGGTATAACCTGCTAGTGAAATCTTCTGCTTCAATTTTTCCATCCTTAAAAATAAAATCCACATTGACATGCTGCAGTGAATACAATTTCAGGCACACACGTCTTAAGGCAGCATCACTCTGACCCAGTGGCTCTGACAGAGTCGATGGGGAAGCCAGCATGCTGCACACTGCAGCGATGCAGATCCCCAGGGCACTCGGGCCAGGCATTCACCTGGACACTGCTGGGCAGCAGCGAGGGGCCATGTGATGCATCAACATCTAGGTTCTGCCACCAGCTTCTTACTCAATGCCAGTTAGCATCACTGATTCCCAGGCACCTGCCCAGTGCCCAGCATTCTACTAGAAGACACATCAGCCTGAGCACCACGTCACGATCCAAGTCGGTGCAGGAGGGACTGCCACCTACAGAGACTGGCCAGGAGAGACCGTGCAACAGGCCAGAGTGCAAGGTGACGGGGAGAAGCAGGCAGACAGCCAAGAGCACATGTGTGAGCAGATCCTGGGCTCAGGGCCTTGTGGGTTAAGGAGAGAAGCCAGCAGGAGCCCTCCAGGCTTTGGCCAGGCTTGGGGTGGTGCCACTAAAAAGGTTCTGCAGGGCCGGGGGGAAGTGGGTTCCACCACTGGAGCACAGACGCAGTGGTGGCGCATCCCCACTATGAGAAGGGACCACCCTCCTGGAGGCCTGGCACCCAGGCTCAGCCAGATTGATGACCCCCCCGGGAACATCAAGAGGTAGGCAAGCCTCTCTTGACATGGCCACTTGTACTTAGGGTTCCCCACGGCTACAGCCAAACCCAATCCTAAGGGATGCTGAGGTCAGCATGTGTGGCTGGCAGGATCCAGGGCTGCAAGTAAGACATGAGAAAAGGATGGCTCTGCCAGGTCCTTGACAAGAGCTGCAGCAGGTGGAAAGGAGCCAGACAAGGTTTGCACTGGAGAGGCTGGTGGCACGAAGGCCACAAGAAGCTGTCAGGGCACTGACCCTGAATACAGCCGCCAGGCTAAGCCCCAGCACACCCACATTCGAGGATGGGGGCAACCATGGGCGGGGCGGGCCAACAAGTGTGCACACCTGTCCCTCTACTCCAGCCTCCTCGGGCCTTCTCCCTGCTGACACACGCCACGCAGCTACAACTTCTGTCACAGACAGAGGCTCAGAGACAAAAGCGACTCCACGCCAGCGGTTCTTACCAGCAAATTCTGTACTAGTTCCTTCACATTGGCTGCTGTCTCTGTAGACTGTTTACCAGATGAAGCCAGTTTTATTAATGTAGATAGAAAATTTTTACATTTCTTCACATTTTCCATAGTTTCCTGGATAAAAAGAAACAGTTAAAGAAAAGTCCTAAAGTATTTTCATCAGAGCCTCTGGTTAAACCGTTTGCAGGTGAGACAGGCAAAATCTGGGCATGGTGGTGGGTGCCTGTCATTCAAGTAAGCTGGGAGCTAAGGCAGAAGCATTCCAAACTCCAGACCAGTCTGGACAACTTGTTAAGACTCTTGTCTCAAAACTAAAAGTAAGGGGCCAGAGGGTTAGCTCAGTGGTTCCGGCACCTGCCTCGCAAGCACAAGGTCCTGAGTTCGATCCCCGGTAGCCACATATAATGCTGGGTGTGGAGACACGCCCACCAACAATCAACGCCGCATACCACAATGCTGGACGTGGTGGCTCGCGCCTGTCATCCCAGCACTCGGGAGGCAGAGACAGGAGGATTGCTGAGTTCGCAGCGGCTTGCCTGGGCACCATAGTGAGCTCAGGGCCAGCCTGAACTACAAAGCGAGACCCTGTCTCAAAAAGCAAAAAAAAAAAGGGCTGGAGGGTTAGCTCAGTGGTTCCGGCGCCTGCCTC
>PVIC010046918.1:0-14067 GCA_004025085.1 Thryonomys swinderianus
GCTGGGTCCGGTCCGCCCAAGGCTGGTTCCCCAGTCCGCCGGAAGCACGGCACAGTGGGCCCGCAGCTGCTGGGTCCGGTCCTCCGCTTGAAACATGGCACGGCGGGCCCGGAGCTGCTCGGTCTGGTCCGCCCGAGGCTGGTTCCCCAGTCTGCCGGAAGCACGGCATGGCGGGCCCGGAGCTGCTGGGTCCGGTCCGCCCGAGGCTGGTTCCCCATTCCACCGGAAGCACGGCACGGCGGGCCCTGAGCTGCTGGGTCCCACCTCCCTCTGCTCGTTCCCCAGTCCGCTGGAAGCATGGCACGGCGGGCCCGGAGCTGCTGGGTCCGGTCCGCCCCCGCTCGTTCCTCAGTCCGCTGGAAGCCTTTAATCATTGATTTTATTCATTAATCAGAACCTTGTTCTTTTGAACAAATACCAATTTCACATATTTTAAAAAAGAATTTTATGAATGTGTATTTTACCTATAATAAGTATCACCTCAAACTGTAGAATTTGTCACATGTAACAAATGTAACAAGAACTATAAATATCTTTGGGTCCCTTTGAACCACTGTCCCCCAGATCTGTGACCTATGTGCTCTCTCATAGGCATCAGCTTCTCCAAAACATAGTTTGAATAGAATCACATAACATCTAGTAGACTGTGGCTTCTACATGTAGGTTTATGCTTGCATATTCATATATATTGCCATGTCGCAGTAATCCTTGAACTTTTGTTATTCATTTAGGTTGTAATTTGTTCAATCACTCAATAATCTGTTGACCTCCAGCTTATTTTGTTTTGTGGTATTGTGAATAAAGCTGTATAAATATTTCCCAATGAAAAAGAATTTGCTTTTCACTTCTATGTGACAACTGTATGTTCAACTTTTAACAGTCTTATTCAAAGTATCTCTGTCATTCTACATTACTACTATCAAGGTGTAAGTTTTCCATTTGCTGCATATACTTTCTAAACTTTCTAATACTGTAATACTATTTTTAGTTTTAAAGTTTTCTCATGGTTTTTATTTTAGGAGCAATGAAATTTTATTTTAATATCCTAATAGCAATTTATACATCATCTTTGGTTAGGTAATTAATAAAATCATTTATGCACATTTCATTCACATGTGTAACACACACACACTGCTGTAAAGCTCAATAAAGTCATTGTCCCAAGATGCTCCCACAATGCCCACTTGGTCCTACTGAACATACTTGGCCCACCTCAAAACAGTGAGGGCGATGAGAACTATATGGAATTCCTTGAGGTGTAGACCAAGGGTCTTGAGCAGGTGTATTGTATTATAAACTCACACTTGATGTATATAAATCAGTTTTATTAAAAACATACAAAAATAAGATTTTTTTCTTCCAATTTGTTGAACTTTAGATTCTATGAAATTTTACAAAAAGAAGTCTAATAAATATCAGAAATTCAGTTAACATTAGAGATATATATGATTAAGAACTATTAACTGATAAAGTCTTGAAGTAGATTTTGCTGTGAGTTCCTAATGGGTAATGTAGACTCTCATAGTTTTACTTGGATTTTATTTTTTTATCATACAAATGTAAAATACAGGAATTCATTCTGTACATATTTTTAATAACATTCACATTAGGAAGTTAACCTTAACTATTCTAAAAAATTGAACTTTGGTAAAAAAGACGTTTTGCAATTAATGTTTATCCAACACCATTTGCCAAATGGAAAGTACATCTGGAATATTAAAGAGAGACTTTATTCAAAGGAGCTTTCCAATGAGGGAAATGGCTATGCAATAAAGAAAATCAAGATTATACCTGTCAATCTATGAAGGGTTAGAGCAAAGCTTTTCTTTTAATGAACTAAACAAAAATTAAAGAAAAGTTGGGGGAAAAGAAATGAAAAATTGGAGTGATTACATAGATTAGAGATACACCCACAGGGAAAGTCTATTCTCAGGAAAGATTCTATACTGGTTTAAATTCAGTGATGTGAGGGAAGCAGCAAAGTTGATTTGATAAGCATTTTATTTCCACTCATAAGTGGGAATGTACTATACAGCTAATGATTTATGAAGTACAGAATAGGAATTCTGCTGGCTTTAGCTTGACATAAATAAGAAGGACCAACTGTGATTTGCTGAGTCCTAAGGGAAAGGGCATATATTTAGAAGTCATTTCATAAAAAGACAAAATGCAGGAAAGTTTCTTAAATTTTGTTCCCTTAAGTATTTTGGGGTGTGAATAGAATTGAACTTCATCATACTGAACATTCTTTTTTTTTAAAATTAAATTCTTATAAGTGAAATCAATAGATCACAGAAAGACAAATTCCAGATCTTCTCTTTGGCATGAACACCTGTAGATGCAAATGAGCTCTAGAAAGTATGACAGCTTTTGTAGAGTGGGAAATTTCCATAGGAAACTTGGTGTAGGAATGTGATGAGGGGAAGGAATAAATATGATACAGAAAGAAAATACAAGAGCATGTATAAAGGGGGTGAGGAGGT
This sequence comes from Thryonomys swinderianus, assembly GCA_004025085.1. NCBI lineage: Eukaryota > Metazoa > Chordata > Mammalia > Rodentia > Thryonomyidae > Thryonomys > Thryonomys swinderianus. The sequence goes on from PVIC010046918.1 coordinate 2,484, forward strand.
GTGGGTGGGTAGGGATATGGGTAAAAATGAGAATTAACATGTCATATACTGGTACAAATTCCCCAATGTTATACGTTATTTTGAGATGTATATAAATTGTACCAATAAAGAATTCAGTTTAAAAATTAAATTATTTATTTGTACATTTTATATACAGTTCACAATCCCACTCAACATTGGGGAATTTGTACCAGTATATGACACAAGTTAATTTTCATTTTTGCCCATATTCCTACCCACCCCACAACCTCCCATCCCCTATACACATGTCCTTTCTTTTTCTTTCCAAATCATATTTATTCTTTCCCTTCATTACTTTCCCTTACCACATTCCCTTTGAACATTTCCTATTTCACAAAATCTGTCATACACTCTAGAACTCATTTACATCTATAGGTTCTCATACCTGAGAAAAGATATAGTATTTACATATCCGTGACCTATTTATTTCACTTATTAGTGTGTCCTCAACGTGTGTCCATTTGCACATAAATGACTGAAACTTGTCATTCTTTATGTCAGAGAATTACTCTATTTTATAAAAAAAAATCTTTATCCAGTCTCCAGTTGATGGACATCTGGGATTTTTCTAAGGTTGGGCTATCACAAACTGAGCTGCTATGAACATGGTTGCACATGTGTCTTTGAAATATGATTCTCTTAATTCCTTTGAGTATATTACTAGCAGGGGAATAGCAGGGTCAAATGGAACCTCTAATCGTAGTTTTCTGAAGAATCTCCACACTGATCTCCACAATGGTTGCACAAGTCTACAATCCCACCAACAGTGGAGAAGGGCTCCTTTTCCCCACAGCCTCACCAGCATTTATTGCTGGTTGATTTTGAGAATTTATTTTACTGATACTGTAAAAATTGAGGACATAATATTCATTTTATTTTAATAATAATTTATAATGGCAAGTAAAATCACTGTAAGCATACTCTTTCACTTAATAAAGAGATTGAGTTTATGTAGTGTAGTAGCTATTTAACATATTTGTCATATTCTCTCTAAAATACCAACTTGTTTTGAATTAAAATTTGAGTACAATTCAATTAATGCTTAAATTCTGTGAAAGATATATATTATTTAAGGTCCACATTTTTAGTTAAAAAGAATTTGTTTCTTTTATATCTCAGATAAATTTTCATTTGATTGACAGATTCGTGAAATTATGTTGAGGAAATAGTCTTTTTCTGTGAAAGGGTACTTCTTATGAAAACCCAGTTTAACAATAATATTCTTGTACTTAGGATGGGTTTTCATAAGAAGTAACGTTTTACCCATGTTGGAGGTCACAGATGCAAAACAGTTACACAGAAAATAGATTTGTATATGAATATTGTATCTTAGCCAATGTTCAAAACTCCATCTGCTGCTTCTGCAAAAATGGATGTGATTTTTCTTACATACCTTCACACATTTACCTGAAAATCCAAAATTCAATCACTTCTTACACAGAATATATATTTTCTAGAAAACATAGTAGTAACTACATTCAAAATCCTTTTTTAAAAATCCTAGTGTAGACTCCATGGGCATTTGTGTTTTCCAGGATGATACCATTGGTAAGACTTATATATTCAGTCTTTTATTGAACAATTGTGTATGTAACTTATTAGTGATAATTCTGGTGATACAGTTCTTCCTTCTAGAATAATCCAATACGTCTTTGACAGAAAAGTCCTGATAGAGCTATAAATTGGGGTAAAGACATTTTCTACTTAGAATCAACAAAATACATATGAACAAAGAAGGCACAACGGGAAACCACTGGCGTCTATTCGGTTTTGTGGCTTGCCGTGGTGGACAGTGACGTTCGTCAAGTAAGATGCGAACATTGCAGGAGCAGCAGGTGTCCTGGGCTTCCGCAGCAGACGGTATGGGCGAGAGCGAGGCGCCCCCTCTGGGGACGTCGCTGGCACAGACAGACTCTTTTGTGCCTGCGCTTCATTCTTTCTCTGAGAATATAATAAAACAAGAATCAGGGATCTGAGCTGACACAACTACTTGGTCATGCAGCAAAGCATCAAGAAGCTAGAAGGCTGTTGGAAATTATTTTGCAGAGTTTCATTTTTTGGTTTTGGTAACAATGAGTCCAGAGTTGCATCTCCTTTTCACAGTGATTCTTTTTCCTTAAATTTTGATCATTTGTGTGTATGATAACATTTCAAGTGAAATCTGTTTTTATCTTTATTATACTTATATTATTCCATAATTTCAAATTGTTTCCTTAGCTTATTAATTTATACACCCTTTTAATTTTTTTTTTGAGACAGGGTCTTGCTTTGTAGTTCAGGCTGACTCTGAGCTTACTATGTAGTCCAGGCAAGCCTTGAACTCAGCAATCCTCCTGTCTCTGCCTCCCGAGTGCTGGGATTACAGGCATGAACCACCATGCCCGGCCACCCTTTTAATTTTTATCCTACATTGTTTAAATGACACATCTTTTCTATCATGATTTTTATAATTTATTTCTATAACTCTTGCTATAATAAAAACTAATATGATCACACACTTTGGTCTTTATCCTTTGAATTATATATTTTTCTTTTCTATTTTTTCCCTTTCTCCCCCAACCTCTCTCTCTCTCTTTTTTAGCTTTTTTTGAGACAGGGTCTCACTTTGTAGTTCAGGCTGACCCTGAACTCACTATGCAGCCCATGCTAGCCTCGAACTCATTGCAATCCTCCTGCCTCTGCCTCTCAAGTGCTGTGGCTACAGGCATGAGCCACCATGCCCAGCTGAACTGTATATTCTTAAACCCTCAAATTTTCATCTTTTCAAACCATATTAACCTTTGTCATTTTCTTATTTTCCTTTGCATAATTTCATGCTATTGTTTTGTAATTTTGCTCTTGTTAAAAACAATATGATCTAAACTTCCTATTTTGTCCTTTCAAACCAATGGTGGACTCTCATATTCTTCTTTCAATACAGTGTAAGAGTTGTACTTTGTGTTAAATATACTTTTAAGGAGTCCACAAATATAAGATCAGGCTTTGTTCTATTTTTGAGGTCTCTTCTCCTGTTATGCTCTAGGCCACATTGGGCTGGGCCCACTCAGAATGAATGACACCACACCTTTAAGACTGAGCCAAATCTGCAGTGCATAAGCAGTTTACAGCCTCTGCTCCCCCTAGAGAGTTTTCCTACATACTCATCCCGACACTTCTCATCCATCTCTTCTATGTCTACCAGTCCAAAAAGTGAAAATCACGGTGCCTTTTTTTGGCTTTGACAAAGTCTTTATTCAGTGTAGGAGTACACATTCTTACCTTAAGCTCTCATTATGTCTTTTTATCTCAAATTTCTGTTCTCTTTGAAGATCGCAGCCTACTTATTGTTTCTTGTCTGCAGTCTTTTTTGTTGATTGTTGTGGGAGAATGAGTACTATGTGGTTATGAAAACTGCATTTTCTCCATTGGATTCTCTTCCAGACTGGAGAAATAAAATTGTGGCTTCTTCTGCTTCTGTGAAGACATTTTGATATTGATTCTAAAGGAATTTTAGGGTCTTTTCCTTGAGTAGGAGGGAGAGGTTACAGATTTTTTTTCAGGAAATTTTGTTTTAACAAATGCAGCTCACTGAAAGAAGTTATTTATGTATTACATTAAAATAATAAAGAGCATTATATTTCGACTCTCCTATGTTTAACTTAAGACAGGGTTATTTCGGTTCCAATAAACTTAACAGTAAGATGATATAAACCTAGCTTAACATCTTGGCAACTGATTTCTGGGATTTTATAGCAATGTTTAAGCTTATGTAGATTTTGGCTACAGCTAAATTTTTTTGAAGAAATTAATTCATGTGGCTCACCAGGATTATTGTTTTACAGAAGTACATATAGTCCTACAGTTGTCCAAAGATGGTAAAGCAAAAACAATTTTCATTTGTCTATGACTTCAGGCTATGTACTGTGGTTCAATAAATAGTGACACCCAAAGGACAGATGTAATTCCTAACTCCTGAAACCTACCTGTGTAGATGACTTCATCTGGAAAGGTAGTTTTGCACATAGAATTAAGCCAAAGATTGTGGCAGGAGATCATCTTGGGACCTATTAGGAAGACATAAGAGAGACAGAGAAAAGAGGTCACAGGCAGTGGAAGAGATTAAAATTATTCTGCCACAGCCCAGGAACTCTGGGAGGCACCAGAAACTGGAAGAGTAAAAGAACAATTCTTTTCTGGTATCTTTCAAGGGAATGTTATTTCTCTATCCACACTTTGAATATTGGTATTTGACATTTAGGATTATAAAGCAATAAATTTTTATTCTTTTAAACTGCGAGAGTAGTGATAATTTGTTGATCCATCCTATAAAACTAGTGTGTGTGCTGTGAGATGTTTCCAGCTGGAGAGTAAGCGGTGCTCATGAGTTTCTTACTCTCATGGAGGGAGGAGGAAAACTCTTCCTCTGTAATTTACCCTTTCTTCTAATCACTGTCACGTTTCAGATCTCACAAGTGATACAACTAAATGATACAACCACAAACTTTGGAGACAGACTGACTTCAAATTACAATTCTACTCTTCTTAGTCCTTAACATTCCACAGGTTATTTAACATTTCCTTAAGTTTCTTCACCAGAAAGTGAGAATAATTATTGTATTAACTTCTATCTTGTTAGGAATAAATTATTTAATAGTACAAAGTAATTATACCAGTATCTCCCATGTAATTCCTGGTAAATTGAATAGTTTTATAGCTAGTTTTATTCTTAAACCAGTGAAAAGATAATTATTTGAAGGATGAGAGTTTCACTAATGATAAAAATGATTGTATTCACACCTTTTAGGAAAGACAATTGAGAAATAATTGTTTATTCAAGGTCCAAAGTGTTCTGAAAGGTAATAGGCAAAATATATCCTCTGCCTATCTAAGAAGTGATATTTAATATCATAATTATGCAATTTAAAAATAGTTCTTTTAGTTTCAAAGTTTTGTGAAAATGGATCACATGATATAAATCTTAATCTTCATATCTTATAGATGAAAGAGAACTAATGCCATTTTCAGAATCTAATGTCTAGCACATATAATAAGTATGCACAGATACTATTAAATAGCAGAAATGACCATTTGATAAAAGATATGGAAGAATTTATTGTGCAATTTAATACATATTGTGTTAGAAGTAGCATATCTTCTTGTTTTAGAAAAGGATTCCAAAAACTAGATGCACCAAAGAGAGCAAAAATAGTTTCACAGTGCTGGCATCACCCTCTCCCAAAGATGGCACAATTTAATGGCAAAAGAGACCCTATGGCCTGCAATTTTTCTAATGAGGGACAGTGAGAAAATGATAGCATCACCTTTACCAGCTACATGAGATGCTGCAGAGACTCCCCTTCAGTTCCCTCCCTCAACAGGGCATCATCTTACCAAACTCCTGGTGGATTTCACCAAGAGGCCTGGCCAAGATCTTTGTCGGGGTAATTGTCTGCCTTGTACTTCCCACAGTTAGGACATGTCTTCCCTGTCATCCTGGGCAATCCACAACTCTAGCTTGCACTGCATGAGTGACTCAGAAAATAACACAAATGAGCCTTTGCAGATCATAGTTGATTACATGCAGACAGATGGGATCTGGCTCTACTATACTGGGAGAAACCACAGAAACAGAATTAAGGTACTACCTTAGTGAAAATAAATGAGACAATCTATCCATTGTGTTTGGCTTTGTGGAATTGAAAGAATCCTAAAATACCACGATGAGCCAGAAAGGTGATAAGCTAAGTAGGCAGTGGACAGCCATAGACAATACCCAAAAGACTAACAGAATTATCACAGAGACTAAATAGTGAAATTCTTTGTGTCTCAGTCAGTAAATATATATTAAATATACATAACTTTTAAAATAGTAAAATAACACAAATACATCTACTACTTAAATTGAAAATATACTAATTTTTGAATATACACACACAGACATTCTGGATGAGACAACTAAAATAATTTGTAGGCATAATATTTTACCCTAAGCACTTGAGCATAAATCACTTCAAAGTAATTTTTTCTAGTTAGTCAGAACGATACTAGAATACCTAAGAAAATATGAACTATTTTACTAATATAATCTAATAGAAACTTTATATTTCATATTTTCATTTTTAAAATTGGATTCCATTTGCTGCTCTAACAGAATGTCCTATAATGCTGTTTTATATTTACATAGTTTTATCATTTCTGCATAAGATCCAAGACTTTTAACTTAAATATTATATAAAGATCTGGAATATTCGATTAATAGGAATTTGTTTTGATTAATGTTCCCATGTAATATATAAAACATCACAATTCAGTTTCATCAGTCATATCTTCTTAAATCGTATTACAAACAGCAATATTATGATCAGTGAACAATAGGATTACCAGAAACATTTACCGATTTCTTTACACTTAATTAATTAGGGGATTTTAAGTTCATTTTAAAACGTATCAGGGAATCGTTTTTACCGTATCTAGTTACATCAACATATATATTTGAAATTTCAAAAGAATCCAACTTACTTTGTTAAATTAATAACCACTGTTTTGAACTTTTATAAATAATATTTTATGAATAATATTTGCCTTTTGTACCACCCATCTTTAACTCTAAAAAAAGTATAGCTAATTACATTAGAAAAAATTAAGAATAGAATAAGACATACAGATATAGAAAATAATGTCATAGGATGGTAGTTACAATTTTCAAACAAACTGTTAAAGGAAACAAGTATTCTATTCATATTTAATTAGATTTAAACTAAAAAAATCTATCAATAAGTTATGATTGATAAAGATAATGTTGCATATCCTATAAAGATTTTATTAGAAAATAATAATTCTCTGAAAAATATCTAAAATACATTTTGTACTGAATAAAATTACTTTATGTAGATGAATTGTAAGTAAGCAGTTTTAAGGTACTATGCTACTGTTTTTTATTTCAAACAGTTGCTTTCAGATATTAGCTTAAAGTATAAGTGTTAGTCCTTTATATCATCACTTAATTATCAAAATTAACCACAGATTTTGTTCATTTTTGGACTAATATAACTCTGTCCAATATGCATCTATGTATTGAAATTCTTGAAGATATTGAGTGTTATATAAATAACAATACCAACCTACTCAGTTTTATTCAGGTTTCAATCTCTGTTGTTATATTTATTACGCTAAACCTCATTGCAGAGAAAGGTGTATTTCAGTTCATAATATGGAAATACTGATATCATGTACACATGAGTTGTCTGCATGATGAAACTCAGAAACAAGAGAGTGCTACCTCTTTCCACTGTGGCGAGCCTTTGGGCCTGTGCAGCGCAGTGGTGAAGGCTTCTTCGTGACAGCACATTCTCTATATCATACCGGCTTATATATTGAATAACCTGAAGTACTTAGTTCCAAGGACTTGTTGCTTTTAAAGATTTTGAATCTCCATGATATGATCATCTATGCTTCTTCTTAAGTGATATGAAATCTCAGAATCTTAATGATTTAGTTTGCCATTCAGGAACCCCGTGAGCTCAGCTGAATACCTCACTGGGGTTTGTTGTACAATTGTCAAGCTGTCAAGTGATAGCTACTTTGAAGGCATGTAAAAATTGGCTCAACAGAGCTGTGGGTTCAAAATGTTTAATTCAAACAACTCCCAGCTGACACTGGGGCCATGGGCCAGGAGGACATGTGAGTTTGCTGACTAGAACAAACCTGTATGTCTTTCTCTATGGCTTGGATTTCTTTGAACATACAAATGGATTCCAAGAGTGAATGCTCCAAAGACAGAAAGGGGAAATGATAATCTTTAGGGTTTGGGCCTTAAAACAATGTGATTTCCATTTCTCTGATAGTCAAACACAATTGCCTGTTATGTACAAAGAAGAAAGATTATTGCTCACAAGGAAGATTATAAGTTGTCATCATTAACCCACTGCATATAGACATATTACCCTCTACAACTTAAATATGTACTATAAACTTAAACATTTCTTCCGAGCCCTTTGCTCAAGCTATATAAACTGCATGCGATCTTTTGTACTGGACAGGAAATTCAAGCCTAGCCAGGTTAAGTGCTCCACACTGCAACACACATCACACTATGGGAGCCCGAAAGGAAGTTGGACATTGAGCACACTCTCTCCCATATGCATGGAGACTTACCTAGAGCTGGCAGGGTGACTCCTGCTCCCCTTTGGTCGTGACTCCTTCACTTGTACAAGAGCTGACCATATTAGGTTCTTATCCTTGTTCCCCGCGGGGGACAAGGGAACAGAGTAGGACTCTGGGTCCCCACGAGTGGCACCTGGGTGGGGAAGGCTAGTGGGCTGGCTCCCCCAGGTGGCACAAGGCTGGAAAATCCACAGGTGATGGCAGCAGTGTCCTGCCTTTTCCCAGGGCCCTCAGGCTATTGGATTGTGCTGTGTGGATCACTGCTTTAGAAATCCCTTGAGGAGCCCCCCACACACACACCCAGGGCCAATTTAGAAGACAACATCACAAGTTTCAGCTGGGCTGTACTATCCAACCAATCAGAACTATCCACAGGCTATCCACACCCTCTCTATATGCTCTATATAAGTGTGTGTAACCTTCAAAAAAGGCAGAAGTGTTCTCTGAAGCCTCCCTGGAAGCTGCATGGTGACCTGCACCCCACCCTCCCAGTCCAGGCCTCTGAAGCCTGTTCATGGTAATCGCTGTGTCTTTCACAACCTGTTCCTTCTGCCTAGAACAATTTTTACTTCCTAACTACCTTTGACCTAATATTTTTAAAGACCTGCAATTGAAGATAAATATTATTATATCTATCAATTACTCTCAAAATTAATGAGAAAACAAGAAATCAAATACAAAATCAAACTGTAAGTCAGTGTTTCATTGTCCAAACTGAGTTTCATGAGTAGGAGTTTTTCTTAATCAAATGCTTTACTGGTACCATTTATATACATCTCATAATCACATATAACATGGAATTTGTATCAATATATGACATAACTTAATTCTAATTTTTACCCATATCCCTACCCACCCACACCTCCCCACCCCCTGTATACATGCCCTTTTATTTTCTTCCAGAATCATATCTATTGCTTCTCCTCATTACATTCCCACACCAAATTACCCTTGGAAATTTCCCATTCCACGAAAACTGTCATACTTTCTAGAGCTAATTTGCATCTACGGGTGCTCATATCAAAGAGAAGATCCAGTATTTGCCTATCTGTAATCTATTTATTTCATTTATAGTGTGTCCACCAGGTGTATCCATTGGCACATAAATGAATCAATCTTGTCATTCTTTGTGGCGGAATAATACTCCATTTTATATAAAAAAAACACATCTTTGCCGGGCGTGGTGGCTCACACCTGTAATCCCAGCACTCGGGAGGCAGAGGCAGGAGGTTTGCTGAGCTCGAACCTTGCCTAGGCTACATAGTGAGCTCAGAGCCAGCCTGAATTACAAAACAAGATCCTGTCTCAAAAAAAAAAAAACTTTTTTTAATTGAATTCTTTATTGGTACAATTTATATATTTCACAATCATGTATAACATTGGGGAATTTGTACCAATATATGATACAGTCAATTCTAATTTTTACCCATATCCACACCCACCCACACCTCCCCACCCCCTATATATATGCTCTTTTATTTTCTTTCAAAATCATATTTATTCCTTCCCCTCATTACATCCCTACACCAAATTTCCTTTGGAAATTTCCCATTCTATAAAGACAGTCAAACTTTCTAGAGCTCATTTGCCTCTATAGGTGCTCATATCAATGAGAAGATCCAGTATTTGCCTATCTGTGATCTATTGATTTCACTCATTAGCGTGTCCTCCAGGTGTATCCATGTGCACATAAATGAATCAATCTTGTCCTTCTTTATGGCAGAATAATCTCCATTTTATATAAAAAAAAACACTTCTTCATTTTCCACTCTCCAGTTGATGGACATTTGGGTTGTTTCCAAGATTGAGCTATCACAAAATGAGCTACTATGAATAAGGGTGTACATCTGTCTTTCCAATGTGATTTTCTAAATTCCTTTGGGTATATTCCTAGCAGGGGGATAGCAGGATCAAATAGGACACCTAGTCCTAGCTTTCTGAGAAATCTCCACACAGATGTCCACAATGGTTGCACAAGTCTGCATTCCCACCAACAGTGGAGAAGGGTTCCTTTCTCCTCACAGCCTCGCCAGCATTTATTATTGGTTGATTTTGTAATAGCAGCCATTCTTTGTGGAGTGAGATGAAATCTCAGTGTTGCTTTCATTTGCATCTCTAGAATGGCCAGTGATGTTGAACATTTCTTTATATGCTTCTTAGCTGCCTCTGAGAAGTGTCTGTTCATTTCAGATGCCCATTTTTTAATTGGGTCTTTAAACTTGGGGAGACTGATCTGCTTAAGTTCTTTATATTATAGATAATAGCCCTTTGTCTGACAATATTTTTTCAAGGTTGTTGGTTGTCTTTTAGCAGTGCCAGTGAATTCTTTTGCTGTGCAGAAGCTTTTCAGTAGGATTAGATCCCATTTATTGATTCTATCTGCTATTTCTTGTGCTATAGAGGTTTTATTCATAAATTCTGTGCCTAAGCAAATGTCTCCAAGAGTTTTACCTAGCCTGTTGTCCAACAGGCTTATTTTGTATGTATGTATGTATGTATATATGTATATATATATGTATGTATGTATGTATGTATGTATGTATGTATGTATTTATTTATTTATTGTGAGACAGGGTCTCACTTTGTACTTTAGGCTGGCCCTGAGCTCATGATATAACCCAGGCAACCTCAAACTCAGCAATCCTCCTGTCTCTGTCTCCCAAGAGCTGGGATTACAGCGTAAGCCACCATGCCAGGCACTGAGGTATGTGGTATTGATTGCTGGTGGGTGTGAGTCACCATGCCCAGCATTGTATGTGGTTACCGGGAATCAAGATCAGGACCTTGCACTTGCGACGCAGGCACCGGAACCATGGAGCTAAAACTCCAGCCCCTATTGTTTGTTTTAATGTTTAAGTCTCTAATCCATTGCTAGTTTAGTTTTGTGCATGGTGAAAAAGATAGGTCTAGCTTTAGTTTTTGGCAGGTTAAAGCCCAGTTTTTCCAGCACCATTTGTTAAAGAGGATGTCTTTCCTCCATTGAGGATGTTTGGCTCTTTTGTCAGAGATAAAGTGGTTTAGTGTATCCAGTATTGTTTCTGGATCTTCTAATCTATTCCACTGGTCCTCAGGTCTCTTACTTTCTAAGTACCATGCAGTTTTTATCGCAGTGGCTTTATAGTAGAGTTTTAAATTGGGGATTTTAATAACCCCTGCCCTGTCATCGTTGCTTAGAATTACTTTTGCTATTCTAGGTTTCTTGTGGTTCCAGATGAACTTTTGTATTCCTTTCTCTAGCTCTAGGAAGTATAGCATTGGTATTTCAATTGGAATTGCATTGAATCTGTATAGTAGTTGTGGAAGTATAGCCATTTTGATGATGATGGTTCTCCCTACAAAAGAACAAGGGATGGCTTTCCACACTCTGATCTCCTTTTTTTTTTTTTTTTTTTTTTGCTTTTTGGAGACAGGGTCTCACTTT
>PVIC010046919.1:0-14074 GCA_004025085.1 Thryonomys swinderianus
CCCAGACGCCCGAAGGGGAAGAGCCCGAGCTTGTCCGAAAACAAGGGCCGGGTGCTGCTGCCTGGGACCGGGCGGCGGGGTCCCTGGAGCCCCTCCGGCGCCGTCTGCTCCCCCGGGACGCCGAGCAGGCTAAAAGAGTTACTTCTCTTTGCTGCTTGATGGGATAGGAAGCCTCAGTTTAGGACTGAAAATACAACTTTCCACTTGAGTAAACATAATTCTCTTTCTTTCCCTCTCTCTCTTTCCCAGAAATAATCCCTCTCATTTACAAGGATATAGCAATTTAGTATAAAATAATTCCCCTTCAGCATGTTCTGTTCTAATTACTTGGCTTCTCCTCTCCGGCCGTCTTCTGTGGGTTTCCGGCCACTCGGCGCCCGAGCTGCAGTATGAACCCTCTGGAGGCTCAGAGGTCGGCTCGGTCGGCCCGGTGCCAGGCCCGTGGGCTCCCGAGCACGCCCTTCTGCTTTGTGGGTGGGTGTCCCCGAAAGGCAGGCTCGGGGAGGTGACGGGTGGGGCCTGCTGAGCTCCTGAGGCGCCGGATCTTCCTGCCCGCCTCTCCTTCCTCTCTCCAGCCTCCGGCGGCCTCGAGAGCTCCCCGCCGGCCCGTGCGCCTTGGCCGTGCGCCTTGGCCGTGCGCCTTGGCCGTGCGCCTCGCCTCGGCGCAGGAGCTCGCACGCTGCGGACCAGAGCTCTCGCAAACCGAGCCGCCGTCAGTCTCCTTGGTTTACGTTGTGGAGTCGGGGCTCAGCGGCAGGAGAGGGGCGAGGCCGCAGGCCGCGGGACTGGGTGCTGCTTCTGGCGGGAGGCCGAGGGGCCCCTGCGGCGTCAGAGGCCGAGCTGCGCGTGCCGAGCGGGTCTGTTCCCCGGCGGCCTGGACCAAACGCGGTCCTGGGTGCTGCGAGATGGTTTCTGTGCAGATGACCCGGGAAATTCTTTATCGCGGGCACGTTGCTCCTGTGCGACCCTCACTGTGTGCTCCAGCCTTGCCTCACTAATGAGAAGCACAAGAGAGGAGGCAGAGAATTTATCACTGGAAATTATCTGCGGGTGCCTCATGGCATTCAATTAGTCTTGCGTTTTGTCACTCGTAACACTAAGCCACAGTTTTTCTTCTGAGCGCTTCTTTTGCCTGTAATAATGTGTATTAAAATGGAACAAAGAGCTAGGAATGGGACTGGGAAACATCACGTATTTATAAACATATCAAGATTTCTTTCCTCTTTTCGGTTTCCCATGGCGTGTTTCATACTGGAACCTAATGAGCCCACCTCGTGCTGTCTCTGGGAACAGAAACGGCCGTTTGGGCAGAGGAAGGGTCAGACGCCAGGGCACCGGCCAGAAAGCGGGCAACCAGAGCTTAATGCGGGAAAACAGATACATAGGGTGATAATCCAATTGGAAGCAACGGATATATCAAGAACCAGAAGAAAGTACAGCTGGAGGGTCGGAAAGTGAATCGGAGGCAAAGCTTCTCATTGAATTAGAGACCCGGGATGAGGTTAGCGGCCGCGACTGGAGGAAACGTGAGGCTGAGCTGACAGAGCGCAGACTGCGGCTGTACTGCCGGAAACCAGAGTTTCTCAGAGAGCGGGCTCACCTCAAAAGTCTGCTTTAGATTAAATCCAAGCCGGGCTTCTCCTGAACCATGGAGAGTCTGTCCGACTTGCTCGGACTGCCCTCGAGCGTGCCATCATCCCCCTCAGGTCCCCCAGGAGCCCGTGGTACAGCTGTGACCCGCCAAGCCCCACCGAGCTGAGCTGTCACTTTTAGTGCTTAGAAAAGGTCAGACTCTCTGTGGCCTTTGTAGGTATTAAAGTACATGTTTTCCAGAAGTTGTCTTTGGAGGAACCTCAAGAGGAATTATTAAAATATTTGTCTCATTTCCCCAAGTATCTTCAAAATCCTTTTGTTCACCTTTTTCTGCCGTCAGAACACCCCGCTCACCTTTCATTCCCGATCCCTGGAAGATGGTGTTGGTGGCAATATGTAACCCCCACCCTGTTGTAAGGAAGGAAACCAGTCCGGCTTTAAGTTTCCAGCCCTTGGTCCACTGGCTGCCAGAGCAGATAATGGCTCAGGTTTTGTCCTCCAAAGACTTGCCGGGAGGAGAGCTTTGACGGTAGCAGAAAGAGATTCAACTCCCGGCCCGTGTTTCATCAGCAGTGTGGTGGCCCCGAAGGTCGGCTCTGGGCTAGGCGCTGTACTCGCCAGAGAAATCCAGGGCCGAGGCCTCTCCAGAGACACAGGATACTTTCCTTGTACTGACGTTCTTGTCTGATCATTCTGGCTTTTTATCCACACTCAGAGTCGCTTGCTCCTGAAGAGCATAAAGGATGTCCAGATTATTGTAACTCTGGAAACAAAGAGCATGATTATGTTCTGAGATAGATGCATACATGATGAACACAGAGCTTATTCGTGGGTGATTTTAGATCTGTAAAACTTTGAACTTTCAAATAAGAACAGTTTTGGCAGTCAGCGCCTGTCAAGTCTTTGAGACTCAATTTTCTTATTTGCGAAAAGGATTGCTTGAGATGTTAGACTTGGAGGTGTTTTCAAATGACCAATACTGACATTTTAGGCCTTTTTAAGCTTCATGTGAACGTTTAAGTGAGGGCTGAAGCATACGGTGGTTCCCACGTACTGGAAAGGATACAGCGCTTCGTTTCCAGCCGGTGTGACTGTTTACTTGGACGCACAGAGAACGGTCCCAGACTACGTGGGAATTCATATTTCCAAGAAATCAGTTTTCAAATCTATGTCTGCTTTTCCCTGAAACTGATCCTGGAAAATGGTTCTTTGTGCTACCATTCTTTCCCACGTATTTGTCACAATTTTCCCATTTTCACTTGATAAAAATCCATTCTCACCTAGCGTGACTCTCACCGTGGTCATCATGGGAGGTTAAAATGTCTAAATATCAAAAAAGGGGCCAAAGGAAATGCCTTGCTTCACACAAAGCCACAAACAAGCAAGGTGACAGTACAGGACTCCTCCTCATCTAGCTGCTGGGCAATACTGTATGCGTTTTCTACCTACTGGGCTGTATTTCAATTAGAAATAGGAAAGGAAGTGCTTCTTATGAAGTCATTTACTGACAAGTTTTTTGGAACTCAAAATAACCAAGTCAGGTTTTTTCAAAAGATAATTCTTATCTGACTGTCTCAATGGAGGCCAGTGTTTGGCCCATTAGTATATATAGAATATGGGGCCCATACTTTACGAAGATAGTTCTTTAACTGTAAAGTTGCAATATGTAGCACATATATTTAAAGTACATTCTTGACATGTACTGCAGTAGGAATTACATCCTTTTCCACTGTGCATTCATATGATGAAGAGACACTGATGTCCCTTCACATTTAGGAGAGGGTACACACCCTAGAGCCTGAGGAGATGGTGCAGAGTCAGAAGCTTGCAAACCACTGGGTGAGTGAGAGACACAACGGCTGGTGTCATCTCTGGCCCTATTGCAGGCACCTTAACAGCCTGCTAATGTGATATCCATGCAGATTCGCCTGGTGCACCTGCATGGGGGGACACTCCCCATTCGACCCCCTGGGAGGTAGGTTGGCCCTGCAGCCCGGCTGGGGAGTCATTTACCAGACAGGCTGCGTCCACTGTCAGGCCCAGCATGGCCTTCTGTACTTACCAGCATTTCTACCGCTACATTCCTCTCATCGCCTTTTCTCCAGACGAATGTACTGTATCATCTTCACTTCCTCCCGAAGCCTCCAGGTTTACCTCTCCGGTACTTTGCTCTCAACAAATAGCCTTGCTTTTTACCTCGCAAAGAGAATGAGGTTCCTCACCCATCACTGCCTGTCCTGGACACAGGCGCAAACGCGTCCTGATTCTAACCCCGACGCTGGTTTCTGTCCAGCTTTGACCAGGACAGGGCCCTTCCTGTTGTGAGGTCCGCTTCCTCTCATGGCTGCCTCCCGGCCCCTTTGCCCTCCGCATTCCCCTTTCTTTACCTTCCTTTTCCTCCATAACACTCCATGCTTTCCCTCATTAGTGAAATGTTGAAATTCAACATGTCTTCCATAGGGCAGAAATGACATTTTCCTATCATAAATTCTCCCAAATTCCATGTTTGTTTTAGACATCATGATTCTTTTTCAACTGTCATCAATCTATACTGTTCGGTCATTTCTTCGCCCTCTCCAAGATGAATCCCACCCCTATTTTTGTGTACAGAACATATCTTTGCTCAGATAACCTTGAACCTGCTGATATTAAATTCAACAGGAATGGTTTAGTCCTAACCTAAAGCTCACGGCATTTGGTTCTATTGATAATTTCCTCTTGCTGGGTGGTTTAACAACAAACTGGAAAGGGTGGAAACAGAAGTAGTGAAGTTGGAAATGTGTGTGCAGTCCTCACGGACTCAGAGTAGAGACTGAGGAGAAAGTGGACAGAGACTCTGGGACCCATGGGGAGGTAAGCCACAGAGATTGGGGCAGTTAAAAGATCGGAAGGACGGAGGAGGCCAACTTGCTTTTGAGAAGACTCAGTGGCCAAATATTTAGCATTCAGAAAGCCCAGCAGACTGCAGCAGAATCTCTATAAAACAAGCACACCCAAGAAAATCAGAGTCAGGCTACTGAAAATCACAGAAAAATTTGAAGGCACCTGGAGATTTCTAAATGGAACCTATGCAAGCCAGGGGGCTTTGCTGAAGGAAAGTGAAAAGTCTACCAACCCCTCACTCTGTCTGCTGTGAAAATATCCTGTAGGGTGGGCAGGAAATGGGAAAAATGAGAATTAAGTTGTGGCATGTACTGGTACAAATTCTCAATGTCGATTGTGATCATGTAAAATATACTAATAGAATCATTTTTTTTTTTAAAAAGTGGAGACAGAAATAAAGACAGCTTCTGAAGTAGGAAAACTAATGGTATCCATCATTAGGAGTTCTACATCATAAGAAATCATAAAAAGTCCTTTTTTGGGCCAGAGGGTTAGCTCAGTGGTTCCGGTGCCTGCCTCGCAAGCATAAGGTCCTGAGTTCGATCCCCGGTTACCACATATAATGCTGGGCATGGAGACTCACGCCCACCAACAATCAACACCACATACCACAATGCCGGGCATGGTGGCTCACGCCTGTCATCCCAGCACTCGGGAGGCAGAGACAGCAGGATTGCTGAGTTCGCGGCGGCTTGCCTGGGCACCATAGTGAGCTCAGGGCCAGCCTGAACTACAAAGCGAGACCCTGTCTCAAAAAAAAAAAAAAAAAAAGAAGTCTTTTTTCTTTGAAACTGAGAGCAGTTTATTAGTCTCACACACACTTATTATCCACAGGAGGAGCAGATCCCGTGCCAGGGGAGGCCGCAAGGAGCTCGTGCTTGGGAGGAGGAAAGCAGGCTTTGGGGAAGGCAGGTTCAGTCCTATCAAGAGGCGCAGGGGACCCGGTTTGTCAGTCAGAAAAATTCCATTACTCCCTGTACCACAAGAGCGGAGCAAGAAGGACAGGTCCGATTTCCATGCGAAGGGTTTCTGGTTTGTTGATTTGTCTTTGCCCGAGAACTTCATCTGCGGGAGCAAAGCGAGAGGCACTTGTGGTCAGCAATGCGAGGCCTCCTGAGGTTTCAGGCATCAAGGACGCTCTCTAAGTTTCAGGCTTTGAATCATCATCGATCCCTTGATATCTTGAACAGAAAAGGAAGGGAACGCATCGACGTGGTCATCAGTGCCCCCAGAGAGTGAGGCGCCCCCATTTGTGACCGAGGCAGGAGTCCGCAGGACGCTGTGGCACTGGCTCAGGCGATGCTCATTTCCCTGGGGCATGCATTTAGACTGGCAAGTCCGTGGCAGGAGGGGCAGCTTGGCGGGTGTCCATTTTCTACTCTCCACTCACGGAAGAGTCCTCTGAGGAACCCACTACGCTTTCAATTGAGCCGGGCGCCCGGGCTCTGGGGGAGACGGGGAGGTTGCCTCCCTTGAACGCCAGTTTATCAAACTCTTACTTACACAGTTTTATACATATACAGAGTTTTAAAGCCAGATTATTTCAACCTAAAACCTATCCTAGTTAAATTATATTTCTTGCAAAAAATAGGCTACATCTTTCCTAAACATTTTAACGCAGCTTTTAAAACTTGAAGTTCTTTAGGATCTCCAAACTTTTAATTGTATTTTAGAACTGTTTTAAATGGCATCTAGTCCTTTCTGATGGATTCTCCAATGGGATTCTAAATAGCAAAATCAAAACACAATGTTTCTGCTGACTTCTGAAATTAAATTCAAAGAAGTATATGAAAAATGTATGTTCTAAATTATGGAAGAAAATGTCCATGTTAGGTAGAAACTGAACAGTTCAATACTTGAACTTGAAATTAATGTTTATTTTTCCCTCGGAAATATTTATT
This sequence comes from Thryonomys swinderianus, assembly GCA_004025085.1. Classification (NCBI taxonomy): domain Eukaryota; kingdom Metazoa; phylum Chordata; class Mammalia; order Rodentia; family Thryonomyidae; genus Thryonomys; species Thryonomys swinderianus. The sequence goes on from PVIC010046919.1 coordinate 6,378, forward strand.
AATATTCAACTTCGAAATGACAGAGAAAATTCCTGTACTTGGAACATGATTTCTTGATTTTAAGGTCACTTTTCTAATTTCATGGAAATTAAGTATCTGTGAATAGATTGTCCAAAGTGGAAAATTTCACAAACTTTCATGATGATGAGAGAGTACTCTATAAACATTTAATTGTGTACTGAGCAATTTCTGGGTGGCAATCATTTTAAGTGCTTAATAGACATTATTTTTTTCTTTTTTAAATTGGTTTTATTGGTACATTTTATATACAAGCTATGATCACAATAGACATTGAGAACTTGTACCAGTATGTAACATGATTTCTCATTTCTTCCCATCCCCCCATATACATAAGCTATATTTTCTTTTTTTAAAAAAATCATCAAATTTTTTCTTTCCTTTCAGACTTGATTGAGTTTGAAACTCCTGATCTACAAGTGAAATAGTAGCATTGGTATCTGTATTTTATAGGTGGAACTTAAACACTTAACTTCCAGAGGTTAGTTTACAAGTTGTACAATAGTTAATGACAAGGTGCAATAATACAGCTTGTTGACTACAGGAGGTGCTTCGCTGACATGTGGAAGGACGAGAAAGCTAGATCCTTTCAGATTACTGTACCGAGAGCCACATTTTTAATTCTGTGCTAACTGGACTAGTCATGCTACCTGGGCTTGAAAGCTTACAAAAGATTAGATTAGTCTTAATTAGATCAGTCTAAGGTTCAGACAGAGCGGCCTAGAAAGAGTAGTTTAGTGTATGTATGCAGTAAATCTTAAGATTTGAGTTGCCTTTCAAAAGTTTATCTTTCTGTGCTTATTTTCACTTTCACTACGGCAGTGAATAGTATGAGGCCAGACAGCCTAGTTCACAAACACGTGAAGTCTGTCCATATTAGGAAACGCCGCCATACTTTAACGAGAAGTGATTTTGGCATATTATTTCTCGTAGCGTCTATTTCCCTGTCTGCAAAGTGGGGCTCATAATGCATTTCCTTACAGAGTTGTCGGGATAGTCAAGAGGATGTTCCCAGGTGCTTCTCTAGCATGTGACGGCCTGAGTTGCACGCTGACAACTGGCATTATTTTCAACACTGTCCCTTGACTTGAAATGCTGTCTTTGTGGTGACTACCAAAGACATAACTTGAAAATCCATGGCGATTTTGGGATAATTTGGCGATTCGAATCCTCCCCAGGGACTCGATTGTATTTTGCAGTTGGTTCAGCTATGAGCTGGCTTTCACATTTTTGCACGCAGAAAGGAACATTACATACTGTCTGGGATGGTTATTTATACTTTTTTTTTTTTTTTGGCACAGTTCTTCTTGCAAATGTTTTTCTGAAAAAGACCGAAAGCATGAGTTGGGGTTTTTGTAAGAACTTCTGGGATAAGTGCAAAATAGTAACCAATGGTGTGAGAAACAGCAGCGACTGTCTAATGAGTCATCTTTCTGCTCTTTGGTTTATAACTAGCATGAAGGGCACACATTAGAAAGACCATGAGGAGCGATCTGGTGTGGGGGAGGCACACCGCCGACAGCAGGGCACAGTGCCGGTGTTAGCAAGACACCTGTCTACTGTAGACAGGAGGGCGGGATTGGCTGATGTTTAAAGGCAGTGACGTCTTTAGAAATCAGAGGCAGAAAATGCTAGGGCACATTGTTTTCTGAAGTGAGGCGCTGTGTGTGTCTAGCAGAAAGCAGCTGTGTCTTCAGTTTCTCGGTGAAGAAGGAAGGGCTGTGTCTGTCTGGGAGGAGGGGCTTCCAGGGAGGAGGTTTCAATTTAGAACACAGACACTGATAACTTTATTAAATATTGATTTTTGAAAAAATATATATATATATATATATTCACTAAGCCATGAACCAGAGAAGATCAGAGTTAGTGATAAAAATAATTATTAGTAGTATTTCAGTTTTATTGCAAACAAAATGAGTCGGTATAATCTACGTGTGTGACCCACATATAAAAATAACTCCCATTATGTCCCACTTGGAAAGAAGGGGGTGCTCTCTCTGCAGTGACGCCCAGGTCCACTTCAGAGTGATCGTATTTGTTTCTTTCATGGCGTTTGGCAAAGCGGGACTTCTGGGCCTGTGACAGAATTTCAAAGACTATTACCCAGGCTCAAAGGGCAAGGTTGGAGGTCCGAAGGATACTCCGTGCAGTGAGAGAGGAGAAGGAGGCTCCCGGAACAGAGACTGGGACTCGGCAGTGGCCTTGCTAGCTCCACGCAACATTTATGTAGCATCCGTCGCTTTTCAAGCTCCAGAGTTTCAACATGAGTCTGCTCTGCAGAGCTGAGTGAGGAGAAACCACAGATTGTTTCCGCCTTTCATAAAGTGAATGATGGAAAGAGACGCCCAGAAGATTCTGCTGGAGGGGCCGTCCGAAGCCGTGAGCTGCTCACTGTGAGGTCAAGGCAGGGCCAAGGAAGGAGCCCCCATGCTCAGGGCAGGCCGCAGAACCAGGCCAGGCAGCAGCGGGGCGCCGGGTGCCGGGTGGTTCTCCGCTGGGCCCAGCTCTCTGGTCACCGTAGGCTTTGAAGAATGGAATGTGAACAGGGCTCAAGCTGAGTGAGGGTGATGAAAATTAAACTAGGGGGCTAAGTCTTATTATGTACAGTTGGGGTTTATCACAAGATAGCATGAAATAAATAGAAATAACAAAACGGGTACTGTTGAGATGTCGGTTAACATATTCTCTCACATAGTTACTCTCTGTGGCAAGGACAGATATTATCTACGTATTTAGAAAAAATCTTGAATACAATACAAATTAGCTTCAGTCCTCACTTTGTGTGTTAGATCACTGGGCTTTTCATCCCACACCATTCTCTTCTGGCCGATATGTCCACACCTGTGTCCACTCACCTTCCTCCTTCTTGGGGTTGACATGACTTTGCTCTGTCTTTTTCTTTGTGTAAAATAGTTACTTATGAGTGATGAAGCAGTATTGCTCTCTGTGTCTGGCTTATTTTGCATGTAGCATAAGCTCCTCCCATTCTAATCACATTGTATCAAAGGCAGATCTTCTTCCTTTGGAAAGCTGGATGATATTCCTACGATGAGGCATGTACATCGCACCATTTTCTTTTCTTTATCCACTCATTTTTGTCCATGTTTGGGTCATTTCCATACCTTGTCTATTTTGAATAATATCCCAGTGAACAAGAAAGTGCAGAGATCCTTATGAGGTGATTGTCAAGATCCATTCCACATAATTATTTTGGAAAAATCACTTCATACTTCAAGTCTGTCTGCTGCTGTCCAAGGCCCGGTATCACCTTGCCTGTGAGCCAGCTTTGGCATGTGGAGACATGACTCCATTTTGCCTCTGGTTATGAGTCGAGGCCTCAGTGCTCCCGTGGTGCTGTGATGCTCAAGGGCAAGACTTCATCAGCTGAAGACATCTTGGATCTTCAAGAGCCAAGTAGCAATAAAAAAAGAGAAAGTTTTCACCTGGGAGAAGGACAACTTCTATACTAGCCTTCTATCTTGTCCCACCTTCTGTTATAAGAATGCTTTTCTTACCATCCTCACCAACCTGAGTCCCAGCAATGTAGGGCCACTGCCACGGGCCCCTAAGGCGCCCGGTGCTCCCCAATAAACAATGGCCAACTTGGAGAGTCTGTGAGGCACTGACTCCCGGCCTGCCATGTATTTTGAAAATAAGCAAGTCAGTCTCTGTTGTCTTTCCTTACCTCTCATCGTCCCTCTTTCGAGGCAGCCCTAGAACTGACAGCCCTCTTAGGCGATAAAATCATCTTCCTTGAAGATAAACTTGAAGAGAATTACTGTGTCTATAATAATTCTATTTTTAATTTCCTTATGAACCTTCATACTGTTTTCCACAATGCCTGTAGCTATATGCATTCCCACCAACAGTATACAAAGACTTCCTTTCTTCTACGTGTATGCCGATATTTGTTAGCTCTTTTCATTTTCATAATAGACATTCTTATAACTGGGAGATAATAGCTAATGGTGATTTTAATCTTCATTTTCTTGATCATGATACTGAGCATTTTAATGTATGTATTGATCATTTTTATATCTTTGGATAAATGTGTAGGTTTGCTCATTTTTGATTGGCTATTTACCTTTCTATGATTGAGTTGAAGGAGTTCTTTATAAATTGTATATTTTAGCCATTTATGATAGAGCTTTAAGTAAATCATTGAATCAATGATACACTCGATGAAATAGATTCAATGATAATGAGTAAAAGACACATTTAGTAAAATGGATATAGTCTACTCAGTGTTCAAATGCTGTACAAAACATCTAACCCTACCACAACTCTTAGAGATTGGGGTTATGTCCTTTTTCCATTTTAGAAATACAATATGTAGTTTCTGCCCTTGAATATTTCAGAATGAGATAAGTCTCATAAACACAAATAGTTACTGAAAAACTCAGGAAGTGTCTGCTGACACAGCAGGACAAGAATTGGTGTGAGACATTTCAAATTACCTACACACCAAGGGTCCACCAGCCAGAGACACAGCTGGGCACGCAAACAGCCTGTGCGCTGAAGAGGGGGCATGTTACTTGAGATGACGATCTATTTGGTCAAGTAAGTGGAAAGTTTATGCTTAGTTTAAAATAAAATCTTTACAAAATGAATGTGCTAGCTGGGATTTTACTGTAGTGTCAATAACTTTCCATGCAATAGCTATCAAATTGACTTTCCACTCTGGATGAGTATCTGTGCCAATTTATTTGGCTTTAAACCTGTATTACAGGAGACACAAATCACTGTAAGCAGGGCCACCCAAATTAAATGAGGGGGGAGATTTGAATTCATCTGTGTCAGTGTTCTAAGCCACATGCTTGAAAATTCCTTTAGATTACATCTTTGGCATTGTAGGTAAACACAGATATCAAAAATAGATATATGTTATACTTTTCAGGACTCTTCCCTTATTAACTTCTTCTGTAAGAATGTAGAAATCAACTGTAACTTATGCGTGCAGATGCACTGTGATTAGAGAAAGGCTTTTGAGCTTTTGATGAGATAGTGTGGATTATGAGTTGGAAGACATGGATTTTGATGGAGGATTTGCCAGCGTGACCTTCTGCCTAACTTTAATATTCTCATTTGTGAACATAACAACGTACACGGCATGATGATAGACTCATTCTAACACGAAGCCTTTGAGTTTGCTCTTCTTTGACACAAGAACAGGAGTAGAAGAAACTGAGCATCATTTTTGAGTCCAATCCATTTTCTACATTATCCTTTTGTAGAGCAATTTTGAAGGTCATGTTAAGCATTCATTTAAAGAAGGAACGATTGCAGTGCAAATTAAACCAAATAAATCGTCACAGGCATCTTCAAGGAAAGAAGTTTAGATAACCTCAATTAAGAACAAATGCCATCATAAATTAGTTTTCCTGCTTCCTGAACTTCATACAAATGTATCTATTTCCTGTGGTCTTCAGTACCTGTTTTCTTTTCTTAGTATGCTACCTTTGAGTTTTTCCATGAGGCTGTGCTCATCAGCCATTGAAATGGACTTTTGCTCTCTTTAAACCATGCCGTAATAAAGCTAGAATGAGAAGATCTGCTTAAATAGACATTATCTCTAAAATAACCACCGCCTGAACCTTGAGATAGGATGAAACTAGGAGTATAATTTCAGCGGAGAGAAAAACTGTCTGCTCAGCAGATCACCTTCCTGAGTCGGACCCTCCTTTCTTTGGACGAGAGAGGAGAAGTCCACTCAGGCTCACTGAGGCGCGGCTGCAGACCTGTCTCTCTCACACAGCAGGACAGACATCGCTCGCTCTAAGTACAACCCTTACACACCATGGCGGGCATTTTCAGCTGTGCAGTCAGGCTGTGGTTAGATGGTGAGGACCCATTTTGCTCTGATTTGGGGGCTTACAGATGGGCGCAGAGCGGATCCACACAATACCCCAGAGCTAAGTTTAAGTTCATAGATTTCGCAGAGTAGTAGCAAATCCTCCAGGTCAGTTCGCATGTACGTAGTGGTTATTGTATACCGACCTGTTTCCGGGTAGCAATAAATCACAGTACGGGATATTTTCAAGCGCTTTAGCCTTGGCGTTTGTGTTTGCTGTCAGCCTCGCCGATGCGAGCGCTCTCTGGGATGTCACAGATCGGAGATAGAATCTCTCCGAAAAGGGACGACATCTTCGGCCTCCGCTGTTTTCTTGACAAGTTCCTCCCTTGGAGTAACTCACTCTCATCTTCATTCACACTCACCCGAAGACTCTCTTTCGGGGATGTGCACACATCAGAAAAGGGAATTACAGCTGCGTCACCTTCTACCCGCAGCTACGTCTACGGGTTATCACGGGAGGTGGCTCCTTCTTGGTCTGGGGCAGGAAGCCTCCCCTGGCTTCTTTCTGCAAGCCTTCCTTTCTTCCTTGACCATGAACTTTTCTTGCTTATATTTCTTTTACTGCTTTTCCATGAGGAGTGAGATTATTACCTAATCTTAGTATGGTGATGCTTCGGTCCCCCAGCAGTGTCAAGCACTGCGTGAATCCTACCTAACAGACCTGCGGAGTCACAGCGGCACCTGCCACACTACCTTGTGCATCACGAGTGTGAAGTGGGCAGTGGATAGGCATTTCCGTCCTCAGTGGCGTTCCGTAGCAGGTGTACGGATGTGATCCTGAATTTGAGGTAAATGTCAAAATTTCTTAGTACATGGAGATGGTGCTAATGTAGTTCCAGGAGTGACAGCCCATTAATTGGAACCTGAAGATACCTTAGTGTCTACCCCAGGGCTTGTTACATTCCTCGGACCCAACAAGTACTGACTTTGTCATGAAGATGCCATGCGTATTGTATACGCAAAGAAGCAGAGGAAGGGATGGGCCTGGGAAGCGCAGCAGGCTCGGCTGTGAGCCTGTCTGGTTCCAGGGCAGGGCGCCGCTCGTGGACTGGAAACCTTAAAGAGGACCGTCCATGAGGTCTTGCTGAAGACAATGCAGCCAGCACGACCCATCCTGGGCCTTCTTGCTCCAGAATCCTTCTCCCCAAATGCAACCCTAACGGGGAAAGGAGGATTCTACAGCAATACTGTGTGTTATTGCTCTCTGCAATTTTTTTTTTTTTTTTTTGAGACAGGGTCTCGCTTTGCAGTTCAGGCTGGCCCTGCGCTCACTATGGAGCCCAGGCAAGCCTCGAACTCAGCAATCCTCCTGCCTCTGCCTCCCGAGTGCTGGGATGACAGGCGTGGGCCACCACGTCCGGCACTTGCTCTTTGCGTTTTATAGTTAGCAACAGAGAGCTGAGGGGCGCTCGGCTCTTAAGTTCCGGACATTGTCTCGGTTTCTGGGCTCGCTCAGTCTTCCCGGCAGGCAACAGCCCCTGCCTGGACACGCTGACCTCATTTTACACTCCCAGCGTGTCCGCTTTGGGAGGGACTTCTCTAGAGCAGGGCCCTTTAGGGAGTCGACGCTCTGAACGAGGCACGTCAGGGCTACCTCTCGGGCGTGTGGTCGGCCGGGCCGGGACGTTCGACTGGACAGGCCCGTTCTTTGATTCCGAGAAGCGTCGCACGAGTGACCCGGATGTTGGCTGTTCGGGACATTCGACTGGACAGGCCCGTTCTTTGATTCCGAGAAGCGTCGCACGAGTGACCCGGATGTTGGCTGTTCGGGACATTCGACTGGACAGGCCCGTTCTTTGATTCCGAGAAGCGTCGCACGAGTGAC
>PVIC010046920.1:0-14067 GCA_004025085.1 Thryonomys swinderianus
GCATCCTCACAGTACCCCAGATGAGTTCTCTGCCACTGGGCAAGACACATCCTCAGTGAAAAAATGAAAACAGTACTTACTTACTCAGCAGTGGGGAGAGCAAGGCTTACATCTCAACCTGCAGTGCGTGCAAGACGTCAGAGGAGATGAGCAAGGGGAGCTGAGGGGACAGGGCCCAGGTCCCAGGGGCAGGGGGCTGCCTGGGGGACACTGAGGACTGGGCGGGGCTCACTGGGTGGTGGGGAGGAGTGCAGAGGATGGGTGCTGGCTTTCAAGGGAGCCTCCGTCCGCTTGAGGAGGGAAGGGGAGCTCCCAGGCCTCCCTGCCACCACTGCCCAGCCCTGCCTCTGCCAAATGCTGGGGGTACATTTTGCAGGGACAAGTGAAAATATAGACCAGACAGATTCATCCTGGCCAGCCCAGGCTGCATTCCTAGGCGCAGAGGGAGCTGTGCCACCTGTGGGGCATTTGCAGAGAAAACTAACCCTTATGAGAGTCTGACAAGGTGCTTGCTGGGATTGGGATGCCGTGTGGCCAGACGGTGGCCGGCCACACACGCAGCTGCTGTTCCAGCACTGGCAAGGACAGCAAAGCTCAGAGAGGCCCAGTGACTTAGCCACGGTCACACAGCCTGTGAGGAGCAGAGCCTGGGCTGGAACCCAGAGTTTCCTGGAGTCTGGGGGAAGATTTTTCCCAGGACGAGGCAGCAGAGAGAGCCAGGGTGGGAGGTGCAGCCGGAGCCAGGCAAGGAGGGAAGGAAGTGGCTTGCAGTCCCCGGGGCCTCGACACCTGCTGGCGCCTCACTCTGCTGGTGTACAGAGCGGGAGTCGCACAGGGAGAAAGGAACAGGTCTCCTGAGGGCTTCTGGGGCTCCTTTCTTACTCTGGCCATACCAGGACACTGAGGGCACACCTGGTCCTGCCACCCAGCACCCATCTTGCATCCTCCAGCAGCTCACACCCAGGGCGGGTGCCCTTGCATCCTTGCAGGGTCCCGGGAGGTTCGAGTGAGGGGCGAGGCGCAGGCCTGGGGGGAGCACAGGGTCGGAACCTGTGCTTGGGAGGGTCATGGCCTGGCCCGGCTTGGCCCACCAGGCAGCAGTTCCTGGGGCCAGGGGCTGGACTCGCAGTGGCCCTGACCAGTCTGGCTGCAGTGTAGGGGATAGATCGCAGGGCCAGAGGAGACAGGAGGTGGGGCTCTTACAACTGCCTGGGGAGCTTGGGCAGCGGACTGGCAGTCACAGGCAAGGGGGCCAGTGGCAGCTGTCCCAGGAGATAACTTCTTGAAATCGAGGGGGGAAAAATACCCAAAGAGCTCGGCAGGGATTTCTGTGGCGTAGGGTAATTTTGGCTTCGGAGAGCCAGCCTGCTAATCAGATTGTAAAAATCAGGTACTGAGGTTTTTGCAGAAAATGTAGCAGATCAAAGCCAGGGTCGATTAGGCTCTGATTAAACATTGCTGAGGAGGGTCAGACTCATTACGGAGGAATGTACACAGGCCGGCAGCGCTGACGGGGGATAATAACAGATCGCGCCCGGCCCCGCAGACACCACGGCGCTCTGGGGACGCAGTCCTCCGCGGCAGGGCGGCCGCAAGGAATGGTATGTCCGCGGGCTGTGATGACGATGGGTGCTGGGCGTGTGTGGCAGCGTGCCCTCCTCTGTGGCCTCTGCTTGCCCGCTGCAGCCGTGGATGAGAAGCTCCACAGGGCCCAGTGGGGCAGGTGTCCTGCCCTTTCCCCTTCGCACGCCTGCTCGCTCGCCTCCCTGCTGCCGTGGACTCCAGGACTCGCTCCAGGAAGCCTGTCTGACCTCCCGCCCTACAGCCCCATCCCTCTGGCTGGTCGCTGTCCTGGCTGAGTCCTCAGCGGTAGTGTCCCTCTCGGTGGCCTCTGTCCAGCTGTGTTCGCAGATCTGGTCAAAGCCACATCCTTGGACCTACTCAGCTGGTGAAGAGAAGACGGACATGCTTCGGCAGGCACCGGAGGGGCCTCCGTTTTCTCTTCCCAAAGATGGGGCTCTCTCTGAATAAGCAGCTGTCGAGGGAGGAATCTGACTTCTGCCAGCTGCTTCTCCTTGAGTGTAAAGCGAGGCTCTCTGCAGAGGTCCCCCTGAGGACCTTGGCAGCCATGTCAGCCCAGATGTCAAGGGGCACAGGGAGACCCTTTGGAGTGCCAGGCTGAAGTTTTGGTTTATATGTTCCATAAACCGCCACACCTCCGCTGCCAGCCCTGTGCCAGTTCCAGGTGTTCGTGGCTCCTGGCAGCCTGGCTCCTCTGGAAATCGCAGGGGGAGCTAGACTCCGCCCCAGGGTCTGAGGGTGCCCTGGGAGCAGCACTTGCTGCCTCCCCGGAGCACTCCCTCGAGGACAGAAAGGAACTGCATCTCGGGGTCCCGGCCCCAGTCCTGCTGACTGCGCTGTCTGCGTGATGGAGGGAGCGCTGCAGACGGCGATACTTTGAAAAGCACGTTCGCATTCTCGTGCGCAGCCTGCCTCTGCTCGGAGCTCACGGAGAGCCGCAGGTGCAGCAGCGAGAAGCGCTCGAGGAAGCTGAGGGAGACGCAACCGCGGCCTGGCCTGGCCAGACGCTTTCGGAGTAACAGGAAGGAACACCAAAACCCTTACCCTCCCAGCCGGAATGTGTGCTTCTTTCTCTCTTCCAGGCCCATAAATGTCCAATTTGGGCAAAGGATTCAGCTGTAAGCCCCGGCAGAATAGGGTTGATTAAGAAACTGAGCTTCATAAAATGAGACCTGCTCTGGAAGCCTGGGTCAGACCAGCATCTCAGACCTGGAAGGGACTGCGCAAAGCCCTTTCTGTGCAGATGGCCCTTTCTGGCCACCCACCGCGAGCCTTGGTCCAAGTTCACCATTTCCTCACCTTCTAAAGCCCTGTTCTCTGCTGCTTTGTTGCCTTTGTGCTTGGCCTGGAATGCTTTCTCCTGCCTCTGCTCACTTACTATGCAAACATTCTTCGTGTCTCAGTTCATCCCACTTCTGCAGGGAGGCCCTCCTCGACTGCTCTCAGAGTGCTGTCCCACCTTTCTTGCTTTCACAGCTTATTTTGTGCTTATTTGTGGGATCCTCTGGTTATTCTCTGACCTGCACCAGGTGCTCAGCTCAAGTCAGGGACGTGTGTTTGACCCATCATTGTATCAAGGACAGTGCTTTCTTTCTTCTGGCCCTCAGTCTCCCCATCTGTACAGTGGGTGTTGTCTGAGACATCTTTGCTTCCTTTCTCCTCTGGTACCATGTACTGAGCTCCTGCTGCACACTGAAAGACAGTTCCTCCTGGACTAGTGGACCAGCACTAGGTGGAGGCTCTCCTGGTTTCCCCTGCCCACCTGGCCTTGACTCTGGTGATTTGCTCACGGGAACAGATTGGAGCAGGGTGGATTCTAATCACCAGCCACCTCCAGGGCCTTTCTCATCTCTGAAGCCTCCGCATCCTTTATGCGAAGTGGCCCTGGAGGAAGGTGCTGTGCTCAGTTTATTTCCAGAGAGGTGGAGACAGGGCCACTGCCAGACTCTGCCACCCTCGGCTCCTCACAGAGCAGGGAACACGTCCATCTTTCATCCCTTCTGCCAGGGCTGGTCTCAGCTGGTGGCTTCCGAGCAGTGGCCGGTGGGCTCCTGTTGTTGAGGGGCTGTGGAGAGGAAGGGGATCTGCATATTTATAGCAAGAAGTGTCCTGTGGCGCTGGGATGGCCCCGGCGGCCCATGCCATGAGTTTATTGCAGGCAACTTGAAATTTCCTGTACTCTCTGAAGAGCTGATGAATTGGTTGGGAGATGAAGAATACTTGCAAAGTAGCCTACAAAGTGGTTACTTAGTGTGGCGTGGAGTGAGCACGCAGTGCGGGAGGGGGATGGCTCAGAGGAGGTTGCCGAGAGCAACAATTCCCAGTGGCGGACTGTAAATGAGGCTCTGCAGAGCGGATGAGATTGGAGAAGGCGTTTGAGGCCCAGCACCTGCCCCAGCCGGGAACCTGCCATCCCCTGAGCCTTCCCGGGAGAGGAGAGACGTCCGGCGGTGGCCCTGAGCGCAGGACTCTCCGTGTCGCTGGCATGGGGGCGCCTCTCAGGTCTGGGGAAGGCAGCTGGGCTCAGCCCCCGTTTGCCTGCTGCTCCACTGCATCCTTGAGGACCAACCCCTCATGGGGCTGTGGCGGTTTAGGAAGTCCAGTCCACAGAGCCTACACGCGTTCTCTCTTGGCTGCCTATGACCGGACACCACTTGTCGGCTGGCAGCATCATTTCTCTTCCACTTGCAGTTTTACATGAATTGTCCCAAGTGTCTGCCATGGCGCCAGGCCCCTCCTGGCTCTGGCCAGTCTATTCTACCCCTTGGATTTGTCCTGCTGCAGCTCAGCAGTGACAAGGCTGTTGCAGTTGGCCAGGTGGGGGACAGTGAGTCCCTGCCGGGTCCTCAGTGAGCCAGCTGTGCCAGCCTGATCTTTGCCCAGTGTGGGCTGCATCCCTTGTTCTGATAAGTGCCGTGGAAGGGCACACCGTGTGCCAGTCACCATGACCAGTGCTCACAGGGCAGTAGAGAGCTGCGTCTCTTCTTTAACCTGTGCAACTAAGAGGCGCCTGGGAACCTGTGGTTGGGGAGAGGAACCCTCATGCCCCTTTCAGACCCTGGCACGTGTTGGTATGGCTCGGCCCAGGGCCTGGGAAACACTGTCTGCTCTCTGCTGCGGGATGGATGTGTTGTGTCAGAGGGTGGCGCCGCGTCCGCCATCTCACAGAGCAGTGCACCGTGAGTGCGGTGAGGAACGGGCGCTCACACGCAGGGATTCCAAGTCTCTCGCCTTGCCCTGCTCACTTAAACAGCACGGGGCTCAGATCTGATATTTTATTCATTCCACTGAGTTCTTAGGGAGAATTAGTCTTTGGCCAGCGTGGCTTTGGTTTGGGAATGCTATACACTTATTTACTCATTCATACCCATGTGTGGGCACATCACATATGCCCTTGCCTGTATCAGCCCCCCAAATAGGACTCATGTTCTGGCGTGTGAGATTTCAAACTTTTTTTCTTGTGTGAACAGGATGATCTCCCCATGGGTCCATGTTGTTTACAGCTCCCAGAGTACTACCTTTTTCGATGACGTTTAATATTCTCAAGGAAAGAGAGTTTTAATATCTATTCTGCAGCAGGAGGACTAGGCTCAGAAAGACTAAGTATCTTGCCTGAGGTTAACACAGCTCAGGCAGCAGAGGACATGTGTGTTGTCTCTTCTCCCAGCGCCCCAGTTTGGCCCTGGTGCTGGTGGGTAGCAGGCCCCGTGCTCATGAAATGGACGGCACCTGCTTCCTGCCGAAGAGCGTGGACTTGAGAATAAGGAAGAAGGTTTCTGTAATCTTTTTTGTTCTGTGTTCCCAACTGTGCAATTGTGATGATGGAAATCCTTCTTTTTACCTTTTGAGTATATGTAGGGCAAAGGCTGTGTCAGAAGTGAAGTTTTATAGCTCTTAGTAGCTGCGATAGGATAGATGTCTGTCCATCCCTCCCTGTGAGCTGTGCGAGCAGAGACCTCCCTGCCTCCGAACTCCACTCAGTAAGTGCTCTGGGCCCCGCTGTGGGCCGGGTACTGGGGACCCAGCGAAGCCAGCTGGTGCTGACCTTGTGGAGTTCCCAGGCACGTGACCTGACACGGCAGGTAAGGAGCAGGTGACTTCCGCACCTGCTGTATCCAGCCACTCTGGTTGCTGTGAGGACAGAGGCCAGGCCAGGCTGCCTCAGGGTGTTGAGGGCCGGTGGTCTGCAGCCTGAGTTCGCTTCACAGGGAAGACAATGAGGGGGGGACAGTGGGATCTTGGAGTAAGGTGTGGCACCTGGAGCCCTGTGTCCTGTGCTGGACAGGGCTTCCAGGCCTCCTCCTTGGTGCCCAGTGGGCACAACACTGTCCTGAGATGGTGGGCACTGAGCAGTGCCGGAAGCTGTCTGGATGCGTGGTTGGGATTTGAACCTAAATCTCCATGTTTCTGAAGCCCAGATGTAAGCCGCTGCCTTGGCCCTGTGTGAACAGGGGCAGTGGCTTTGTGGGGTGCTGTGGTTTGGGCTGGTGTCTGGGTCTTTTCTGGGCATCCCACCCTCTGAGGCTCCCACTAGAGTAGCAGATGCTTCAGGTCAGATGTGCGGCCTCGCATCTGGCCTCCCCTCCTCTTTTCATCTGAAACCCAGCTCAGATTGTCTCAGTAAACAAACAGTAAATTCAACAATACAATCTTCCTGAAGTGCCTTGTAGTTATTTTAAGGCTGTTCGGGGGTTTATTTTAATTGTGGACACAGCTCCCACAGTCGTCCAGCTGCTGGGGCACTCCGCTGCCGGCCCCCCGCTGGTAGACTCTTCCCTTCCCGCCAGAGGCCCCTGTTCGCCTGGAGCTAAGGGAGGGAAGGAAAGGAAGGCGAGGCTGCTCCCCCACGTCCTCCACTGCACCCGAGAACCCGGCTGTGGTGACAGGGGATTGGTGGGAGCAGATGCAGGAAGGAGAGTGACGTCCCAGGCTGCAGAGGCCCAGCGGGCTGGCGGGGTAGCTTTAGGTTTGCCTCGTTTGGCACCGGGACCGCTGGTGTGCCCGCTGGATAGAGAAATGGATCAGAAGGTTGAGTGGCGAGAAGCTAGAGTTTGGGGCTGAGAAGGGCCCCTGGAGAGCAGTGTGCCCCCTGCTTTTCTTCAACAGCTAAGAAGATTAAGGTCCAGAGAGTGTGGGGACTTCCTCCCCCTTCAGCTCCCCCAGACTGAGGGGCTTCATTTGCTGGCTGGGTCTGGGTCCTGGCTCGTGAGACCTGGTGACATTTCTGGTTAACTCTGAGGCCCTGGAAGGCAGAGTCTGTGGGTACGGTTGTGGGGGCATGCACCGAGCGGGCTGTGGGCTCCGTGCGTCTCTGCAGTCCCGTCCCTAGTCTGCGGCAAGGAATGGTAGGTACTAGTTTTACCCATTAGTACGAATTAGAAAGCAACGGGCTGCGGCCTAGGAACTTGGCTTGGTGCCCAATGCCTGGCGAGTGACCGAATCTCCTCCTCACCGGTGCTGTGGGATGACCCACTGTGGGGCACTTCCAGGTCCTGTTCTAAGGGCCGGACACTGAGGCAGGGGCTTCAGGTATTTTATTCTCCCTGGGGCTCTGGCAGGGGAGGTCTTTGTTCCCAGTTCGCATGAAAGGAGGCCACAGCCTGCTCCTTCCGAGAGAGAGAAGGACAGGAGCCGCCCAGGCGGTGCAGGGCGAGGAGGGAAAGAGGTGTTGCAGATCCCAAGGACGGCATGAGAGCCGTGAGGAGAGAGGGTGCTCCTCGCGGGTGCCTGGGGCCGGTCCAATCGGAGTGGGGCCCAGGCCTTGGGAGATGTCTGGTCTGGGCCCCTCTATTTATTTGCACATCACCAGATGTAAACTAATTTGTTTAGCAAGAAAAACCCACATTTTTATTGCCTTCTAAACTGGGCTGTTTTTCCTCTGGCTGTCCCTTGCTCATGTTGATGGCCAGGCCACGGGACAAAACTTTTGGGAACAGGCTTAGGTGTGGGGAGGGGAAGGATGTCTCTCAGCCCAGGCAGAGCTGAATTCCAGCCCCAGCTCTGTCACCACTGCACGGGTGACGCTGGCGAGCTGCCGGCTGCTATGTGCCTCCTCTTGCTGTCCTGAGAGACAGGGCTCGGCACTGTGCCCGTGCCGAAAGAGCCTCTGCTTCCACCCATGTTGCCGGTTGATGGAAAGTGGCTGAGTAGTCAGTCACTATCTAGTATAATTAATCTGCAGACCGCACCCAGAACAGGGAGCGTTGGCCTGAGTGTGGAGCCTGTTACACCCTTCGAGTGTCCTGTGGTTGCAGCTGTCGAAGGTGGTAGGTGCTGTCCTCCTCCTGGAGTTGGGAAGAACTGGGGTTTTGTGGGTACTTACAAGGTATCTGGTGCTCTGCTAAGTACGGGGTTCCATCACCTAATCCTTGAGACCCTGTAAAACAGGCATTATTTACATTCCCATTTTGCACATGAGGCTCAGAGAGGCCAACGAATGGGGCTTGAAGGCACATTTGCCAAAACTGATGTTGCTTCCCGTACAAGGCAAGAGTGAGTAGCTGTTGTCACTTCCAGAGTTTTTTGAAGTTCCCGGGTTCAAGAGAGGTGGAAGGGCAGGAACTGGCCCTGATTGGGCCCTAGAGGGTGCTAGAGGGCTCAGTGGGAGGCGAGTGGGGTGCAGGCCACACACCTGGAATACCAAAGGGCAGTCCAGTGACACGGCTTGGTTCAGCCTGCTTTTCTGTACGGGACGCATGTGTGGGAGCTAGGCTGTGCTGGACGTGGGGCAATGTGGTGGGAGGGGGACAGGTCGCTGGGAAGGCCAGGGCAGGCCTGGTGGATGCAGTGAGTCTCAGGTATGGAGGTTCTGGACTGGGTGGCTATGCCAGGATAGGGGAAAGGCAGATGGCTGGACACCCAGATCATAGGGAGGAGGATATGGAGCCGGGGTCAGCCGGCCCTTCTCTGACCACGCCTGGGCTGATTGCTCTGGGGCAAAGGGTGAACCGGACTCCCCGAGGGTCTTTCCTTCTCCCTTCTCCCTCAGTGGAGCCAGTTGTTAGCTTGACACTTCCGGGGCCTGTGGATCACTGTGTCCCCAATTGTTGTTTCCTATAGAGTTGACCAAAACCTCAAACCCCAAACCAGAGCAAATGGTGCTAATTTGCTGAATCCCAAACTGAACCCAACGATTTATTTTTTGTTCTTGAACCAATTCTATGATTTCTTCCTTAAAATAAAAGAAGGTTGTGTTCAAGAAGTTTTAAATCTGATCTTTTCTGCCTTCTGTTGCCTAAGGACACTTGGATAGAGTCCTGGTGGCGTCTGGCTCCGGCGGGGACCCTTGGGCCAGGTGGGGAGGAGGTGGAAGGGTGGGTGTGGGCCCTATGGAGGAGGTTTCAGTGACAGAGGTGGCAAGATGGGGCCAACCGTGATGCAGGCCGCCGAGTCAGGAGCCTGAAGACACAGCTTGCCTCTGGACCCGTGGCTCTGTGCCTTCTTGAGGTCCCACTGATGTGGGAAGCACACAGACGGCTGAGGCCCAGACAGTGACACCCACTTTTCCACAGCCCCAGCAGGTGATCTGGGCTTGCTCAGAGCGGGGCTGTGATTTGCCCAGTCAGGCCCCCGCGGAGGCTGAGCCGAAAACAAACCAGAGCTTCTGATTCAGGAAGTAGCAGGGCTGTGGACGGAGCCAGGGCTTCCCTCTCAGGTCGTCCTGCTTGAGCTGTGACCGCTGACAAAGTCATCAGATGTCTGTGAGCCTCTTCTTTAAACGTGGAATAAAATCCCAGGGGATGATTTTCGTGTCCTCACTGGGATTAAAGGTACCAGCACAGCGCCTGGCACATAGGAGGCAAGATACCAAAAGGAAGGTGGGTTTGAGGGTCAGAGGAGTCCAGGTTTCTGGGGTAGCGCAGACCCTCCGTCCCTCCTTTAACATGAGACACAGGCTGTTGCTGGGTGAGGTGCCATAGTCCTTAGCCTGACCTCAGCCTGTATGAGCCCCTCGCCAGGTGCAGGTCGGCAGTGGGAATCAGGAGTCACAAGCCATCTGAGGTGGCCTGTCCCACTGCCCTGGGCCATGATACCGGTGGTCCTGTAGGGTCCTTCTGTTTGTAGTCTCCCTAGAAACCCGCATCCTCGGGGGTGCTCACTCATTTCCCAGTGACCTCCAGCCAGAATTGGCCCACTCTGGGCTCAGTTTCCTCTTGCGTGGATCGGAGCTCACCAGTTCCTGCCAGCATTGGGGGGCTATGAGCCTCGCTTCCCTTGGGAACAGCATTATTTCAGTGCTGAGGGGTAATGTGCCTTGATCCCAGCCGGGGCTATGTCGCTTCCCATCCCCTCTAGGTGTCTGGCAAAGATGGTGACAAGACTCTTGGGCCTCACTGTGAGCGTGTGTGCCTGTGTCCTCGTCCCCATTTTAAGAGGTGGAAACAGGGACAGGGAGAACTGGTGACTCAGCTATGGTGGAAACCGGCTCTTAATGACCCTGTTCCTAGAATTCTGCGGCAGGTTCCTGGTCTTGGTCCGAGACTCTCCATAGGGTTGGGATGCAGTTTGAGAGTTGGCATTTCTGGCAGGTTTCTAGGTGATGCCGCTGGCCTGCGGAACACACTTTGGTAGCTCCGGTCCGCACCACCATGGTCCTGTTCGTCTCAGTCCCTATTTCAGCCGACCCTTTAGCATAGCTTTGGGGAGGAGCTGGCTATGCAGCCTCTGCTCACTCCTGCCACCTCCCAGACATCGCATCTGTGGGGCCCAGGGTCACGTGTGGCCCTCAGGGTGAGCGTGGTGGAAGTTGGCTAAATCCTCATTCTCGAGAATAATAGAGAAAGGTGGTTGAGCTTTGTTCTTTTGTGTTTTAAATCCATCGTTCCACCCTGCAAATGCTCACTGGTGCTGCTCCATCCCCAGCCCTGAGGTGGGTGACTCAGAAGAACACGTCTGTCTGGGGCCCAGACATGTGCAGAGGCTTGGGAGGAAACCCCAGTGTGGTAGGAGAGGCATGGGCAGCTCAGGAAGGCCAGGGCCAATGGGATGGGCACCCAGGAGGGCCTCGTGGAGGAGGGAGGTGCGAGGGCTGGAAGCCAGGTCTCTACCCTGTGCTGCCTCTCTGCACTCCTCCCTCTCTCCATGGGAGGCATGTGTTGGTTCTCTGCTACCTGAGACTATCTTCCTGGGCGGGGGGTGCTGTCTCTCCGCTGTCTCAAACCTTCCCCTGGGGTCCCGCTGACAGCAGAGTGCTGTGGGAGGGTGTGGACAGGAGGTTCTGCTGAGAGTGGCCTCAGAGAGATGGGGCTCCTGGGGACCCAGACTGGAATGAAGTTTCCATCACCACTGGCGCCACACGGGCCTTTATAGGCACGAGATGGTGGGGAACATGGAGTGCCTGCCAGCTCAGCATGAGCGCGCCCGAGCTGGAGTGGCTGGGCCTGGCAGGGACCTGGGGTGGTGTGGCTAGGCTGGGCTGGGGGAGGGGAGCCCGTCCTGCCTCAGTCCTGTCAGGCCCAGCAGGGGAAGGCAGGGCTGCCGCTGCTCTGGGGCACTCTTGATGCAGGGCACAGCTGGGTTTGGGTAGTCATGATCCACCATGTACCGAGCCACGAGCTGGACAGTGTGGACTTGGAGAAGGGAGAAAGAACAGTGGTCTGTGGGGAGGGAAAGGAGAGGAGCAGGTGGCCACTGTGGCACACTTGGGCCACAGGCAGAGCTCAAGGAACCTACAGGACCTCACTGGGCATGCTGGGTCAGTCGCAGCAGCAGGGCACACATGGCGTCTGCTCTGAGGCCTGCAGTTAAATACATGGCCCAAGGATGGGGGATGTTCTTGATGAAGAGAAGCACAGAGTGGACCCCTCTGGGCTGGGGATAGAAGGTGGCCAGGAAGACCTCACGGAATATTTGACTTCCCAGCTCCGACTTGAGGGGCATAGAAGAGACCACAGAAGGGAACATGGGAAGACACTGTGGGCAGAGCCCCGCGCAGCTCTGCAGCAGACCGATGGATCCATTCCACTTTGCATGAAGGAAGGCAGGGCCCAGGGCAGTGCAGAGGCTAGCCTGAGGTGACGGAAGCCGAGCTCCTGATCGTCATCTGGCGCTCTGCCCATGAGCCTGTACTGCTTTCCAAGTTCACTCTCTAGTACCAGCGAGAACCTGGGAGAGTTTAGGAAGTGCCTCGGGCTTCTGTCCAGTTCAGCACCTGGAGCAGTGGGAATGGCTTCGGGGCTGCCTGGGGGAGGGATCCACTTGGTAGACCTTGGCTTCCAGCCCTGTGGACGGACCACCACCATCTCCACCAGGCCTGCTGTGTCCTAGGATGCAGCTTACAGAGGGAAAAACCAAGACTTCCGCATCCCACAGTGGGAAGAAGTCTAGAGAGCACTGAAATTTTCTTCTTGCTAAACAGTGAGATATTTAAAGTTAAAAGTGGGGAGAGGAAGGAGCTTTGGAGTTGGGCAGATCTGGGTTATAGTCTCTGCTCGGGCTCAATTGGCCCTGTAGAGAGCAGACCGTTTGTCTTTCCTAAGCTTCAGGCTGTCATCTGTGAAATCCAGTGAAGATTCAGTGAGATAATTCTGTGTTCTGAATTATAGAGCTTCATAATAAATACACTTTGCATTTCCCACACATATATAAGATTGGTCTGCCCCCTAAAGTGTTCTCAGCAGAAGGTTTCCAGTCTGCCAGGATGTCTATAGTGACAGGGAGCTCACTACTTTCCGTTCAGTGAAGTCTCTCAGCTCCTTGGTCCTTTGAGGTCTCAGGCCCTGGAAGCCCCTGAGCCTGCTATCTAGAGGTCATCAGCCAGCCCACCAGCCTTGGGAATTCTCCTCAGGACGGGGATGACAGGATCCTATAGAATGTGGTACCAGGGCCCTGGCCCTAGTGGCCTTGCTGGACCCTGCAAGAGAGGTCCCTTGCTCATACTGGGGATTTAACTCAGGGAACCCTGAGGCCCCCCCATCCCATTTAATTATTTAAAGATGGTCTCTCTGAGCTGTGCAAACCGGGCTTGTGCAACTCTCCTAGCTCATCCTCCCAAGTAGCTGGGGTTACAGGTGCATGCGGCTATGCCTCGTGAAAGGTTTTGTACCTGAATGTTTTTCTTCTGGGAATGCAGCTTGAGAGCTCATCCCTGAGCTGACCAGTGTGTAGTAAAACTCTGCTAGACTTTACTTTCAATTTTTATTTTTTATTAGTACACATTTGTAATACGTAATGATTACATTCCTTGTGTGTACACATCTCAATTATTTTTTCCATCTCTTTCTTCTGTCCTTCCCTGTCTTCCCCTCTCTCCTTTTCTTGATCCTCTTCCTTTTTGCTAAAGATCCATCTCCCTATTTCCTATTGGCTGTCTTTTATTTAGCTCTTTTTTTTAAAGCTTGTGTTTGAGTTGTTTCACTTAATTTTATAGTCTCAAAGTAAATCCGTTTGCTTACAGAACCCTCTGTTCTTCAAAAATATCTATCATGAAGATATTCCTGTTCCACCTTCCTGCTTTTTTGAAAATCGTTTAAATTCTTTGCTGACAGCATAAGAGAAATAACTAATTCAAAGCGAGATGCATTCTTTCACAGATGCCCTCCGCTAAGCACCTGTTTCCCCTGCTCCTTGCCCCCTCCTGACTTCTGTCCCCCTGGATGCAGGATCAGTGCATCCATGCAAGATCCATGCATCTTGCGTGGATAATATTTTTATCTTCTACTTCATTTTTTTTCTATATGAGCTCCATGAGCTTTCAAGAATAACAGCCTCATAGTATTTTATTATCTGGGCTCACCCTGGTGTACACGGTCCTTCCTCTGTTGTTGAATGTTTAAGTTGTGTCCTACTTTTCATGCGCTACTTTAAATAACATGATAAACATCTTCGTTTGGTGGAGAGCCAGGCAGCTCCTCTTACAGGCCAGGAGGAGCTGTGTGAGGTGCTGGAAGAGCAGAGGGACCTGAGGCACCTTGCAGAGCACAGCTGGGGAGACTGGAGTGTGACAAGGGTGGTCACAGCTCTGCAAAGAGGAGCTGGGGGAGGAGGACGGAGCACTGTGGACCTTACCCTGGGACTTGCTGTTTGTGTCTGGGATTTTGCCTGGCTGGTGTCTTCGGGTTGGATGGATGGGGTCCGTCTTCTAGGAAATGGCTGACGAAGTGGAGCTCATCCATCTTTATGAAGAGTTTGCTTGTGTGCTGGGATCTGAAGCAGGAGGGGATGAGTGGGCCGCATCCCTCCCTGGCACAGAATGAGGAACGGTTCTGTCCTCACTCAGATGATGTGAGGATCTACTAAGAGGTGACGGGGCTTAGGAAAGGGAGGTGTCAGACTTGGGAGGATATCACTTTTTTTTTTTTTTTTTTTTTTTTTTGCTTTTTTGGAGACAGGGTCTCGCTTTGTAGTTCAGGCTGGCCCTGAGCTCACTATGGTGCCCAGGCAAGCCGCCGCGAACTCAGCAATCCTCCTGTCTCTGCCTCCCGAGTGCTGGGATTACAGGCGTGAGCCACCACGCCCAGCATTATATGTGGTAACCGGGGATCGAAC